>JAXGGA010015863.1:0-28032 GCA_038373865.1 Uloborus plumipes
GAACATGAGTATATTGAGATACAGTTGGGGGCTGTTATATTAGGACGGTCTTTATAACGAGTGGTCGTTATAACGAGAGTTGACTGTATAATGGCCTTCGTGTGAATGACTTTTAAAGTTAAAAATGCATTAATAAGAAAATAAATTAGGTAATTTATTGCAGTCACCCGAGAACCTTCTATCATCGTTTCAGAGCAACAATAATACATTCAAGCCTGGAAGCAACAGTAAAATATCATACTATTACTTTGAGGTGACGAAATTTTTATTTGTACACTGTTTATCTGTGTAAAACAGAAAGTAGTCTCATAAAATAAAAAAATAAAAAAATACAATTGACTGCTTTTTAGAAATTGGGATCTGTATTTATTTAATTTGGATTGCTAGGAAGGAAAAAAAGATGTGAGAAAACAAACAGTAGGGTGAGTTCTGGTAAGTGCGTCCACGGGGTAAGTGCGTCCACTGGGAATTATATGAACACTGTCTTGAAATGGCTTCTGCAACACATCGACTATGTTAGATAACTGTCTAATGATAATTTCAATCGGTAGAATTCAGGCCTGGATTCAATAGACGAAACACAATCAGGGATAACTTAAATGTCTTCAAAAAAACTCTTAAGTAAAGATCGAGAAGGTTTTGTTTCAGTTTCTCTTGTAGTCATACCAAGCAATTGAAGTCAAGAAATGCAAGTTGTTTCTTTTAAGTAATAGCTACTAATAACATACATGGGGTATTTTGATCAAATACTCTAACTAAAATTTGTTTATATGACGGTACGCACTTTCCCTTTCTTTAAAGTAAGGTGGGGGTAAGTGCGTACCATTATGATGGGGCAAGTGCGTACCACTATCATGAGGCATATGCGTACTATTATGCGGAGCAAGTGCGTACCATTATGATGAGGCAAGTGTGTACCATTACGTGGAAAATCCGACTCTCGTAATTCACCTTTAATTTTGCTTATAACTCTTTTATAAACCGATTATAAATCCGACGTCATTTCCATCAAGTATTTATATTAACATTGAATGCGGCATAAGATTTCAATTTTATTCATTACCTCTGAAATATATTGGCTTTTAGATATCAGTTAGTAAATTTTTCGTTGAAAATAGCGATCATGAGCTATACTTAATTTAAACCAGAATGACAAATGAAGCAATGAAATTAAGTGAAACACTAAATAAGGAACCAACTGATTCAAAAAACGAAGGTGGAGTAATGAATAAATTATATTTAAGAAAATTAAAGAACACCTTGTGAAAAAATATTTGAATGTACAAGAAAAAAAAGTACAAGTATCACATCATGATCAATTATTCTCTTTTTTTTTTTTTTTTGCTCTTTATTTTGTGTTTTTTCTTACTGCTGCTGATTCTGATTAGAAAAATATTTTAAAACCGTATTTATTCAAAAAAAAAAAAAAAACGAATTGTTCACTCAGGTCACCTAACGATCTTTCATACAAATAGAATTAAAGAAAATCACAGGGATACGCACTTACAACAAAGCTATTGGACGCACATGTCTCATCTTACATTTAAGAAGGGGTAAGTGCGAACCCTGGCTTAAACACAGACTGATTAATGTATTTAACCAAAATAAACTATGTAGACTATGAGTGATTATTACTAAATAAAAACAACTTACATTTGCTCACTTGGTCTTATTAAAAGGACAGAGGAAGAATCACAGACACAACTCTCTCAATCTTCAAATCACAGTTGTTCGCAAGACACGTGGAATATCACTGATTGCGTTTCATCCATGCAAGCAAGTGCTGATCTCTAGTATTAGGAATTATCCCAAGGCAACTACCTAACATATTTAATATGTGCCAGAAGTTTTTTACTGCTCATATTCACATAATTTAAGGTGGACGCACTTACCCCGCTAGGTAGGGAAAGTGCGTACCTTAGAATAGGTGTCATAAACCAGGTCACAAAACCTATGCTTATGGTTTATTTGACATATTATATGCTTGAAAATCTTCTTAAAGGATCTGGAAAAAAAACTAAAAAAAAATTGTGAGTGTACAAGATTTTTCAACAGAGCAGCATCCCTGAGAACATGAACTTTGCAAAAAAGGGTACGCACTTACCAGAACTCACCCTAATTTATTTTTTACTACCAACTCAAAGAAAGCAAGAGTGCTTTCTTTCCCTTTGAGAGCAATGAATTACAAACACAATTTCAAGAACTTTTCAGAAAATTTTCTCTACTTATAATCCTACCCTACTGAAATTTCTCAAAGTTTTTCAGGGAAATAGTTTATGAAATACAGAAAAACTTCGCAAATAATTGCAAGAAGAATCACAAATAAAGCTTCCAGGCTTCAAACATCTCTCATCAGAGCATACAAATTATTTAGAGCCTCCATACCGTTTACGAATTGACTTCAACATAAATTTCGCAGTTTACCAGAGCGTTAAATTGAAATTTGAAACGTGACCGCGAATTAAGATGCAGGCGCTAGAAATCAATATTTTTCTCATTAGTTTATTTCGTGCTGCAAGGATCAAAACGAGAAATTTCAGTCGCGAAATTTTGTGACATGTAAATCTTCAAAACTGTGATTTTTAAATCACTTTGGGCTTTGTTTTTAATGGCAAACAATTTTTCACAGTCCTGTTTTATTAGAAACTTGTAGCACTGGGCTTCAGTTGGAACTTAAAATAGTGTTTTTCGAGTTTCAAAAAGTGACTTGCGATGAAAGCAGCAATTTGTACATTCTGAATTAGAAATTCGAAAAGTTTCGTCTAAAATTTTTAATTGTTTCATCGTGACTAACAAGTAGATAAAGATAAGCAATGTACTTTGATGGGGAAATATTTTTAATAATGTTTAATCATTGCACTTTATTCTATTTTCTCGTTGCATTTAACTCTTTTAGATGTATATTATTCTAAGAAACATTAATTATAATTGAATAAGTAAATGTCAGTTGCCATTTCATTCTTTTATGTATTTAATTCCTAATTAAACTATATGGATTAATTTTTTCAAAGCATGACCAATAAGCGAAAACAAAAAACAAATTAAAAACGGAGATTAAAAAAAAAAACACATACCTGTAATAATCCGATTAAAATTCCTTAGAAAATGATAAAGCATTTAATGGAATAATCTGCTTCAAATTTTTCATACTACAGTAAAACAATGGAGAAAGAATAGCAAATCTCATTAAGAACCTAAGCTTCTTAAGTTAGCCTACTATTTCCAGTCCGTTAATTAAAGGGAGGAGCAAAAGTTCGTGCTGTAGTTCAGAAAAGATTTTTTTTTCTTTTTTTTGCGAAAGAAAACTAGTAGATATATAAATAGTCAAACCCCGCCATAACGAACCCTCAACGGACCGACTTGAGTGATCGTTATAACCAATGGTTCGCAATATCCGAATTTCCAAAAAATAGTTGGAATTCAGTAATATGCTATAATAATGAACATCATAATTGCATATGTCTTCATTTTGTCAATGTTTTCAGTCACAAAAAAAAACTGTCCACAGTTTCTCTTTCTGCTTTTTGCAATTTCTTATAACCGTTTATGTTTTTTGCATTAGCAGAAACGCTGGTGACAATAGATTTTGAGAGGGAAAATTTCTTGCCAAGTGAGGATTGGGGTTCGCCAATTTTTTAGGATCGTTATAGCCGATTTTTCATCCTTTCTGGATCGTTATAAGCGTAGAAAGTTACATTACTGACACAGAGTTTTAGATCGGACCAATGAAAAGGTTCGTTATAACCTGGTTCGCTATAGAGGGGTTCGACTGTACTATTAATACCGCAAATTTTTCATAGTTCAGTATAGAAATTATTACCATCTACAACTATCTGTAAAATTATGTTCTGGTGTAGTACGGAAGCCAATCAAACAATAAATGAATAAAAATGTTCTTGGTTTAAAATCTCTCGAGTTTTTTGAGCTATATTTTCACAATTTTATGGATACACTTTAGATGAAACTTTAGAATTGTTAAAAGAGTTTAGTTATTTGAAAACAGCTGTTTCCTTTTTTAAGCAATGACAAATTGCTATTTATTTTCGTTTTCGATTGTAGTGATCGTGTGGTTCCTTTTTCAGATTGGGCTCTTAGCCAGCCACCGGGTGGGTGGACGGCATCACTCCACTGCTTCGAAGGTCCATCGGCTTCTGCTGCAAGTGGCTGGTGGACCATTATAACATAAACTACGTAAGTATTATTGCAATAAATCAATATTAATTACCAGAACTCAAATTAATGTAGCAATAATCATCAGTATTTGCACCAAAGTGCAAATCATCTAAAGCAAAATAACTATCCGAAACATCAGAAATTAAATATGTATATCTGTGGCTTGGTTCTAAAAGGGCCAATGTCAATTTTTTCACATTCTGTGTTATTCACATCAAAAGTTTCCAATTTAGTAAAACTCTAATTCTACAAAGGTTATGTCTACAAAGGTCAATGTCTATACAATATATAATATATATATATATTATATAAATTATTATATATATTTATATAATATATAATATATAATATATAATATAATATATAAAAAAATTCATATGATAAAATAATGTTTCTTTACACTAACAATAAACAAATACCAAAAAATAATAATGGGAATCTTAATATAAGAAAGTTATAGAATTCTAAAAAATCTCAAAGATCTTTCATCGCCTTTTTTCTCAAAACTAACATTTTTGACTTAGGCCTTTTTAGAACCAAGCCACACACATATATATATATATATATATATATACATGCATTAATGTATATGTACGAATGAGATTAAATTGACATAAATTAGTAAAGTTTAAATGTATGAATTTATGTTATTAAGATCAATAAGAAAAAAATAAATATTATTAAGGAAAAATCGAAGAAAATTTAGTACATTTGAGTCTACATGGGCTTGAAAACACTATTTCATAGTGGATTTAAAAATCATTACTTTAATGAAGTACAATTGAATAACCCGTTTTCAATTGTATGCATAGATATTTCTTTTAATCCCCTTGTGTTTTTAATTCACTTTCATTTGTCAACTTAGCGGTTACAAAAAGAGTTTAAAAAATGCGAAAGAAGCTATTGAACAACGACTGATTATTTATTATTCAGGGAAAGGTCTTTCATTTCAAATAACTTCTTTTAACTTCTATCTGCACTATTGACGCATCGTTTTCAACTAGAAACTGACTGTTTTTTTACTGAAGGACATTCTATTCATTTTTTTTTCAATGTTTCAAAGATTTTTTTAGCCCAGAGAGGTGATATAATGTTTTAGTTAATTAAATTTCCATTCTTAAACAAAAAGAACATTGAAAATGCAGAAGCTTAATTTAATTTAGCTAAGATAACATGTTTTTGCGTTCAATCTCTCGTAATTAATGGTTTTAACGTGTACTACTGAAACAATCAAAGCATTTCCGTTTCTATTCGAGAAAAAATTTAATTTTTTGTAAGCTCCGGGTGAAAATGTTTTTATGTTTGTTGATTCTTATCTCAAGGAAGGTTTAATAAATGGGTTTTAAACCAATTATTGTCGATCGCTTATTCACTACTTTTCAGTAAGAAGCAATCAGAAAATAAGCAAGTCTACAATGTTTTTTTTTTTTTGAAAAATATGATCGTTGTTAATTTTAGTTAGTTTACAGTAATTTCTAACGGAGGGGAAAGTATGAACTTGTTTTTCCAGGGAAAAAAATGGAACATGGTTCTTACATACATGAAAAGCGCAGAATCCAACGGGGAGGATCTATTTTTTTGCAATTTTCTCGTTTTCAAGACGTATTTGATTGAAATATATCACATTTTAAACATTATTTCTCTAGCCTGCAAACTGTAAAAAATGAACTGCTGTTTTTACAGTATAACAGTGGCAGCCAAGGTTCCTATTTAAAACTGTAAAATGCACAGTAATAAGCTGTAAAATTAACAATTTTAGTTTATTACTGTGTAGTTAAAATTTTTATAGTTATTTGCCGTAAAATTTAGCTGTATTATACTGTAAAAACAGCAGTATAATTCTGGCAATAGAGGTTACAGTTTAAAACGGTAAAATGCATGGTAATAAACTGTAAAATTAGAATTTTTTACAGTTTATCACGATAAAATTAGCTGTATTATGCTGTAAAAACAACTTTCATTTTTTACAGTGTACTCTGTTACCTCGTGAGTATTCCTTAGGGCTTGTTTGGGTAAGTGGGTCATCTCCCTAAAATAGAGATGTCCATACAGATTTTACTTTTTCACACTTATCATATCTCATTTCATCACAGTGATTGATTTTGCATATATTTGGGCTGAATGGAATTTCATCACAGTGATTGATTTTGCATATATTTGGGCTGAATGGAATTTCATCACTGATTGATTTTGCATATATTTGGGCTGAATGGAATTTCATCACAGTGATTGATTTTGCATATATTTGGGCTGAATGGAATTTCATCACAGTGATTGATTTTGCATATATTTGGGCTGAATGGAATTTCTTACCCGAGGTCGTAGAGCTTATGTCAAAAGAAAAAAAATGACAACGAGCGACATGTCTAAAATAAGTGTTTCTTTTATTTTATTATTTAGCTTATTTTTACTGTATTTTTTTGTTAACGAATTTTTTTTCACAAGTTTAATCTAAAGTACTCAATGAAATTGGAATTTTTACACAAATTATTATTAATAAGTGTTTAAATGGAGGGGTCCCACTTGCCCCGTAGTTTTTCCCTATTAAGGTAAGCGGATCGCTTTGCTATGGGGTAAAAGGGTCTCCTCATAATAGGGATATTTTAAAACGAAAAGCAACTCTGGTAAAAAAAGAGGATAAATAAAAAGGTATTTATGGAGATCTAGAAGGAATTGATAGTTCAACTACAAAAACTGCAAAAGCTGATAACAATGCGTTTAAACTTGCATTAAAGAAAGCCATAAAGTATTATGAAGCTCTAATTTTAGAAAATAATACATATGGAAAAATTACTTCTAAATTTTCAGGGAAGAATAGAAATAGCTACAATTTTTATTGGTTTGATTCAGATAACGTTTGAATTTTAACTGAGGATGGAGTGATAATGGTTCTCTCTCAGAGAGCCTCAAATAGACACTGCTATTAAGTGATATATTTTTTAAAACCCAAAATTGATCTTAATCGATTCTATTATGTTTGTTCAATGCTACTTTATATATCAAAGCAAAATATATATTTCTCATGGCTTTTATTGAATTTCACAGATGCAATTGTTTTGTATTTCATTTGGTAATTTTCTACCATACAGATTTAAATGTAAGTAGATTTCTCGTTAATAGATGCACTTACTAAAAATATTTAATATTAAATTTTTCATACTTTCAATACTTTACCTACTGTAAGTGGGTCACTCACGTCATTTTTTACAGAATGTAATCTTTAAAATACCTAAAGCATTGTTTTAAAAAATAATACTGAACTTGTGTTTATTAATAATGTCTGAGATCAAACAAGTTAACAAGTTTAAATTATTCTGTTTCAAATCTTTTATTATAAGACTTCAAAAACGAACTGTCCTAAAAAGGGGTCCTACTTAACCGAACCAACTCTATTTCTTTATCAATATCCATGATTAACGCTTCATTTTAGAGCTTATTGTGCCGGCTATTGACGAATAAAAGACCCACCGTTTAGAAATCGTTTTTATTTATTTATTTTTTTTTCATTTTTTACACACTACTTCAGTTAAATAGCACTCGAAAAATAAGCTGCTGTGGAGCACTTGAATAGAGCATTGCGTTAGAAACGCGAGATCGTACGTTTGATCCTGCTATGGGTTTTATCGTTTTTCATTAACAAGAAATGCTTGAATTTATTTTTGCTCGGGCTTAAAACCCGTGTTGTTAAGCTTTATAAGTAAATAAATAAAATATTTGATGCTTAAGTGCTACGTATTTGTAGCACCAATTTGTAAAGTACAATAGAACATTTTTAAGTATAACAGAGAAACCTCATTAAAAGTCAAGGGGAAAGGGGAGTATTGCAGTGTTTAAGTAGTTTAAATAGGTACTAAGTAATCTTAGAAAGATGGCTACCAGCATAAATTATGTAACCGAAAAACTCATGCTACAAAAAAAGGAAGCTTTTTGGAGTTGGTTTGGATATCCGCTTTCCGAATAGCCCCGTTCAAATAGTTCAAATTAGTCTTTAGAAGGTGAAAAGAAAACGCTTTCCCATGCTTGTCAAAAGTTTTCAAACGATAAAGGTGAAGAGATTAATACATATACCGTTGCGCGCAATAACGCATGATGTATTTATATTTTTTTGAAAAATACTCCTCCAAGTGTTGCATGATATCATCAAAAAAGTAGTGCTGATCCACGGTCCTGGTCACCAAACCCAAGTAGCACACTTCGTTTTTTAAAGGCTATACAATGGTTATTAACGTTGTAACAACCGCTTTAAAACGTTTATAAAACGTTTAAAGGTTATTTGTGCTACCTGGGAAACAGTCTTTAGCTACTTGTGTCAGGATACTCATATTTGCACCTGTACCCCTTAGATTAAAGGTCTCCAACCTTTTTTACTCCAAGGTCACATTGTAAATTTTTGGAGATGCTGCGTTGCGATATTTCACTTCAAATGACTCTGTTAGTACACCCTTCCCATACCCCCGCTGTTTATTTATTTTTATTAGCCCTCAGTGGTGGTTTTTGAGTTTTCTGGGCTAGGGGTTTCTCATTTGCTATATTTCATCATAGATTTTTGTCAGCTAACTTGAATTATACTTTTAGTGTTTGTTAACAATAGAGTTTGGAATAAAACAATAGTATAAATATTATCGGATTTTTACCTATTTCCTTTTAAAATTTCAATTATAGTTTCAAATGCTCATAAATATGTAATCATGTCATCACGTTCTAATGCATCATTAGGTAAACTCGAAACGGTTAGAGATATAGAGAGAAGAGTTGAGTGCTCGTAGTTAACAATAAAAAAGCCTGAAACGAAAATACTATGAAATTAAAAAAAGGCTTTTGGTTCGGTTTGTAATTTGAAACAGTACAAAATCTGTTCACAGGCTGTATTTTTCCTGCGATTCGTAGTTAAGAGACCCCTGCCTTAGATAATTTCCTTCATTTTTACGATAAATGGAGACTTTTTTAATATTGTTATTCTAATTTCTACTTTAAAGGGATAGTACGACAAAAACGAGTGACTGAATGACTTTTACATTAAATTGAAAGTTTTCTTGCTGTTTACTTACACTTACAAAAATTAAACAAAATGTAATCAAGGATATTTGATCCTTTTTTTATTAGAGAACATATTTGGAAAAAGAAATGGTACATTCCAATAAATGTTGGAAAAAATAAATAAATAATAAATAAAATTCAATTTAAATTGAAATAAATGAAAAATACATATTGCAAAGTTCTTCCTATTTCAATACTTTTGAATCTCGAATAAAAAAAAAATTTGAAAACGCAAATTTCTCATTAAACCAAAACCTTTCATAAATCGCAATCTTGATGATGCTGTAGAATATGCAAGTATTTACCGAATTTGGTTCATAATTACGATCCTCCAGAATTATTCTTTAACGAGAAACGAAACTTTGATGATGACGAAACTATGTAAGCTTTTATGATTCACATTCCTCCCCGAATTTCGAGCCATTTGAATTCTAATCTTTGCCAGAAAGTTACGACACCGATTGCGCGTTCTAAATTTGAATTACGTGTAGCAAAATTCTCCTCCGACCAAATGCAAGATCAACGCCCAAGAAAATCTTCCCAAATCTCCATTCCTACTCCGGACCCCGTCCTTCTCGATCACTGTATCCTCTCGCCGGCAGAGGCGTGCTTCGGCCCGTATCCCTCCGCAGCAGTCGAAGCAACAAGCTCAAGTAGTCCGTCCCGACTGCTTGCCCCATCCCCTTCCTAGCAACGACTCAGAGAGAGGCTAGAATCCCGTTTCAACTCGAAGTGTGAGGCTGGCTGCTCTCGAGTTGAAGGTTTCTCTTATTAAATGTTTGTGAAGAGTGTTTCCAACCACTGTGTTTGAGTTTGACTCGCAGAAATAGTGTCCCGACATGGAAGATATTATCCGCAATGGGTTAGTGAGGGATGGGAAAGGGTGCTGATGAAGTGGTGATTGTTTCGCACCGTGATGTGTTGGACTTTTTCTTCACCGACAGAGAATGGTGTATGAGATATCATGGTAAGTGGATATTTGTTTTCATTCTTGGTTTTATATCTGACGAAAATGTCTAAATTCAGTTTCTTTAAACTCAAGGAAGGTGTACGAAAGGAAAATAATTACATCGGTATATTTTACTAAAAACAAATTTTGGCTCCTTTAGTGCAGTGGTTTACAAACTTTTTATTCCCGAGTCCCCTTTTTTATGAAGAATTTTTTGTCCCTTTCCCTCCCTTGTCCTATATTTACAACTAAGTTTTATTAATGTTATCTAAAAAGTACCATTTATTACATGTGTTGCAAAAACAAAATCACGATTGAAATTAATGTTTACCTACCAAAACTACTAATTTGTAATCTAACTGTATTATAATTTGAATATTGATGATCTTACTACATCAAACAACTGATGCAGATATATAGATGTTTAAAATATATAAGTGAAATGTGAACACAATATTAATAAAATGAGCTGTCTTGCTTTGAAAGGAAAATTTCCTGAAACCGTGTGTCATTGTGGCTGCCCTCGAGTTGAAGGTTCCTATCATTAAATTTTTGTGAAGAGTGTTGTGTTTGAGTTGAGCAGAAATAGTGTCCCGACATGGAAGATATCCGATATGGGTTAGTGAGGGATGGGAAAGGGTGCTGATGAAGTGGTGGTTGTTTCGCTCCGTTATGTGCTGGACTTTTTCTTCACCGACAGAGAATGGTGTATGAGATATCATGGTGAGTGGATATTTGTTTTCGTTCTTGGTTTTATAACAGTTGAAAATCTAGAGGACAAGTTCTAAGGCAGTTTCTTTAAACTAGGAAAAATACGAAATGAAAACAGATTGATCGGTTTATTTTACCATTAAAATAAATTTCTTTTCATTTTACTTAGGCTCCCCTTGTGCAGTGATTCTCAAAATTTTAATACCAGAGTCCCCCTTTTTCTGAAAATTTTTTCGCCCCCGTCTCCCTTGTACTATAATTCAAGAAAAACTAAATTTCATTAACGCTATATTGAAGTTAGAATTTATTACATGTGTTGCAAAAACAATATTCTGTTTGGAAGTAATTTTCATGTATCTACAATATTAATTTATAATTTTGTAATGTAATTTGGATATTGATAATCTTCCTACATCAAACAACTCATGCAAAATTACTCATAAATAGATATTCAAAATTCCATATAAGTGAAATGCTAACACAATATTAATAAGATGAATTCTTGGTCATATCGGACAAGAATCTTTTGAACATTTTCTTTAGGCGATTTCCTTAATCTCGAGGTAAATTTAAGAAATGAAAATAAATTATATCAGTATGTTTTAATATCAGTAGATTTTGCTATCGCAGAAATCAAGTCAGTGTCATACTATTTTGGTTTACCTAGTGTAGGGGTCTCAAAACGTTTTATACCAACTTCCCCCTTCCTCGTGAAGAAATTGCCCCCCCCCCTTTTCAGTTTCAGAATAATTCAATTTAATTAATATTGCACTGAAGTTAGTTTGTTTAACGAGTAGCAAAACAAAGATCGTATTTTAAGTAAAAAAAGTATGCCACCTAACATGCACCAAAGCATACTAATTTATAACTACTCTTATCGAGATATTGATATTTGTACTACGTTTGACCACTCATGCTAGATTACAGATAAAATGATCGTGAAAATACACTGATTAGGTAAGTTTCATTGTATTTTGATTTTTTTTTGTGCAGTGGTTTCCAAAAGTTTTGAACCGTATATCCTGTTTTTCTGGAGAATATTTTGACCTCCTAACCCTGTCCTTTAATTCACGAAAAACCAATTTTCATTGATGCTATTCTGAAGTTAAAATTTATTACTCCTGTTGCAAAAACAATATAATGTTTGAAATAATTTTTTGTGCACCAAAACGTTTATAACTCTGTATTATAATTTAGATATTAATAATTTTACTAAATTTAACAGCTCATGCAAAATAACAGATGATTTAAAATATCACATAAGTGAAAGATTAAAATAATAATAATACAATGAGCGGGCTTGCTTTTGAGTGCAAATTTCTTGAAACTGTGTGTTTGACGGGTAAACATTCAATATTCCGGACTTACTCAACCAAACTTCGTTTAACTCGGAAAGTCCTCTTGATGTTTATACTATATAAATGCATAGGCGGATGGTGCATCAAAGAAGTGGGTTTCAAAAGAGAAGAAAGAAGAGTGGTGCTCCTTAACCCTTCACTGCACGATTTTTTATATTTTCATGAAAAAAAGTATATGTTACCTTTAAATAGCCCCGAGTTCAGGAAAAATGAAAAAAAAAAAAAAATTAATCTTAAAAATTTGCACCAAAAATGATGTTTTAATTGTTTGTTCTATACATGGCACAAAGCACATAGCATATGTGTTGTATACCGATAAGTGTAATAATCTACAATGTGTTTTGTGCCATAAGTGGTATAAACAAATTTTCCACTAAGTGTATGTAAACAATTTTAGAACAAAGGAAATAATGACTAAGCATACTTCTAACGGAAATGCAGACACTCTTTCTTTCAAAGGCAAGAACTGTAATACCTAGACTAGTACAACCAACTAGTGCATAAAAATCACACTAAACTGTTATAGCAATGTTCCAGAAGGGGCACAAAGCTCAGTTTAACTGCATTTAAAAATCATAGGAATATATGAGGGTTTATTTGGTTTGTACCAGATCTGGCACACCGTGCAGTGAAGGGTTAATGCTGGTTTTGCTTTTTGTAAAACTGAGCTGTCTTGTCTTGTTTTGTTTTTAACATGATTATTATTTAAAAGATCTGTATCAATGTAGGATATGGCTTAAAAAATTGGGACCAATCTAGACTACCTCCTTCTTATTCGAATTGAATTTAATTTTAGTTTATTACAATAAAGCCATTATAATATGTTGCATGTCTATTTGAAGTTGTAAAAATTTAAATTTACTTACGTGAAATGAATCAAACTACCGTACAAATAATCATTTTTCGATCAATCGAAAGCTTTTAATTTTGAAAATCAGGGGGCAAGGCTCCTGTTCTGCTGGATGTGAGGGGCAGTTACCCATCCCCCTTCTCCCTCCGTTCGAGCCGCTTATAATAAATGTATGGAGAGTTTGAGTAATAGTGTAGTTTTATAGAAGTTATTATGTATTTTTAATGTATTTTCGTCCTTTTGTCTTATGCAGTTTCATGTTTTATTCGCTTTAATTAAAGAAAAACAATTTTTACTGTGTACAGTAGTTTGTACATGTACGTTGGAGCAATGTACAGGATATATTGTTTAATTCGATCTTTATTAATTGGATACCCGGATTACCTATTAGTCCAGATTAATGATTACTTCAAGACTGCTTCTTATTTCTAACCACGATTTGATTTATTGGTTGATAATTTTGTGTACATCATAAATTATATGGTTGTACCAGCAACGTGCCCCCCCCCTTTTAGAATATTTTATGCCTCCCTAAGGAGGTACATACTCCATAGACTGAATTTCCTTAGTGTGTTAATCACACAAAAATTTTGTTGATTTTTTGAAATGCCCTATATGGTTTCGTATTACAACTAGCGGTTATGCATAGTAATCGTTTATCATTAATTGAATCGTTTATTTAAAAAATAGTTAAAAAAAAATTCTAGTTTTAAGAGTTCATTTATGTCCTTATATTAAATTGTTCAATTTTGCTTACATCAGTTCACACTAGAAGAAATGTGTATACATTTCGGTTTAAAATATGATAACGCTTAAAAATAAGGGTCTCGAACTTAGAGTGGTTTCTGTTGACTGCTTTTTTAAATAAACGGTTCAATTCATAAAAGAAAAAAAAGGGGGTGACAAAAATACAACGCATTGATATTCAACTAAATCGTAAACGTAATTTAAGGAAGGTAAAAGTAGTTTCTTGCTTTTGGTATATTCTGCTTAGTCTTCTTTAGGTTTTAACTTACCTGACATATAGCTTAAAGAAGTAAGTAAAAAAGTAACTCAAGTGTAAATTTTTTTTTTTTTTAAAGAATTTTTCCCCAATATTTCTTAAACAGAAAATTACGAAACGCGAAATGTAAATTACCTAAATGAGGCGATAACTTTACTGTCGTATTGGTCTTATTTTATTACTAAAGTTAAACTGCGAAGAGATGGTGGGTCAACTAGAAGCGGAAACGGACCACTTCATTTTGAAATAGGTAGGATCTGCGAGAACGCGCAAGAAGTGAAGTCGTGCTTTCTGGCTAATCCAACCTATTTTTAAATGAAGTGGTCCGTTTCCGCTTCCTGTCGACCAGTCATCTCTTTGCGGTTTCACTATATTCTACTGCAGTGCTATATTTAAATAGCTCTATTTTTTATTCACTTTCATTGGTTGTGGTATCAAAATGCATCTCGTTATCTATTATTGATACATTTAATTAAGTGTTTTTAACTCATTAATGCCTAGCGTCCCTTTTTAGGGACAATGAATTTCCCCAAAATGAACATTTCAACCAAATAATAATATTCAGTTTGTACCTTGGTTTTGTTTCAATTCGTTATAAACAGATTGCAACTCATAACCATTGTAAAGTGTGTTCTGTAGCAGTTTTATTATGATCTTTATCAAGAATTATACTGTTCACAATCTCAGGTAAAAAAAAGCTAACTTTTCAAAGTTATTCTCAGCTTTCCAGTTTATGTTAGTTGCTGATTTTATTTCTTTTTACAAAATGTCTTTTTGAATATTATATCGTAGGCAGAACTAATTTTTAGTAAAAAAGTATGTACCCTGTGGGGTCTACCGTAACTTTTAAGAGACGATTTTTCTTTCCTTAATAAAAAAATATTTTTTGCATAATATTTATAATTTTTTCTGTCCATTAAACAGTTTGTAAGCAGTATACAAAATATCTTTGGAAAAAAAAAATGTCAGGCATTAATGGGTTAAGATCATTAATGTAGCCATTGTGAAAAAAAAATGAAATGTAATCTATTTTTAAATTTTGTACTGAGTGGTTACTGACTATAAAAGTTTATTTTTTGTTTTTTGAATTAATAAATAGTTCATGCATAGAAAAACATAATGGTTTTTTAAAGTTCAAAAATCATTGGTTCATTTATTGAATTGAATCTCGTTCTACACAAATAAATTTTTGATTTAATTCCCTTATCAATGAAAAAATCAGTTTTTGCGCTGGAAAGCGAACTAGAATTTAAATCTGTGTTTTGACATTAAAAAACATATCATTATTTTCTTTATTTCAAGGTAGAGCTTTTCTCTAATTATTAGTTTGAAACTAACAGAAAACTAGGAAAATTTCAGTTCAAGCAATTTTATATTTTTTCAATTTCATATGTTAGTCATTTTTACTCTATAATATAGATAATTTCATCTTTTAGACATGAATGCATGTTGTATTCATGTGTTCTAACACATGAATAGATCTTAAATAAAGAGACTACTTGGGCGCTCTCATGGACATGTCCTAAAATTTCGAACAAGAGCTACCGGAAAACGAGATTAAACGCTTTTATACATTTTAAAAATTGATTTTTACGAGATATGACATAATTTCAAGTTTTTCTTGATGCCTGAATATGCAACGTATTTACAAATGTATTGCATGTAGCTAAAATTATATTCTGTTTCTCTTTGGAGGAAGCTCATCTAGGCATCGCACAAAGATCCATCATTGTGGTACACATTATTTTCTTTTACTTGATGTATAGCCGTTTTATTAACTTTTGAACAATGTGGTTTGACTATACACACACTAATTTGTATATATTAGTGTATTAGACTTCAAATATTTATTTTAAAGAATCTGCAGACATAGAAGGCCGAATGCTTAAGTCTGAGATAAGTTTTAATACATGTTTTCTACTTTTAATTTACAAAATAAGGTGCCAGTGCTTATAATAATTAAGACTTTTTTTTTTGCAACTTCCGAATGTTGCTTTAAAGATGTGAAAATATTTTTCGTCCTATAATAATATATTTTAATTATATTCTATAAATAGAATGGTATACTATGAATAAAAACGAGTTTTTATTCAATTAAAATTTTTTCTGGTTCAAAGTTCTACTACATTTGCTGAAATAGTTCGTCTAAAAATATCACGTTATCATGAGGTACCTAAGAGGTAGGATTACTTTGAACTAGGTTGATAACTAACTCTCTTTAAGTAGTTTTGCAAGAGTTATTTCTTAATTTTTGGAAACCATGTTGTACCAGTTTAAAAAATGTATGTCATCAAATACAGTAGTCAAATAAATGTGCAGTTTAAAATTGAGCAACTGCAAATTAAAGTAACTTGAATGACTGTACTAGTGCAATTTCCAATCATTTTATTTGCTAATGACACCAGTATTTTCTGTAAACTACTCCAAGTTCATGGAATGCACAAAATCTTATCGTGTTCTTAAAGATTAATTGCAATGCCAGATAAACCAGAAACTAGGACACATTCATGTGCTTCTTTTCGACAAGTATGTTTTCCACCGGGTACCAGGGTATGATTCAAAGCATGTTGTAAGTGAATATGTCTTGATACCACGTTTACTTCTGCTCTAATTTTCTCATCAGTATACATTTTATTCCATGTCCATGGGAAAAATGTATGTATTGATTTCTTTCACAAGCATTTGTGTCGTAACATTTTTTCTTAAAAGAAAGTTCATACTTTCCATTAAACTTGGTGGTAAAACGTATGAAGAGGTGTGTCTGCTGTGCTAGCGGAAATGGGCAGAAGTGACCCGAGCGTAAGGCATCACAATCGTAAGAGGAGGGTCCCGGGTCCATGCCTGGCAATAGCAGATCCTCCTTGTTCGCTAATAGTGACTGAAGCAAATTAAATAGGTTCGTGGTCACAAAGTACTTCACGTTCCCGTTCCAAATCAATATCTCTTGGGGTATTTGACTATGGGTTGCCTGCTTCCTGGTCTGTGGGCCGTGGTAGCCCGATCGGTAAGGCATCGGACTCGTGTCCGGAGGGACCCGGGTTCGATCCCAGCCGATCAGAGATCCACCATGGTTGATTAATGGTGGCTGGGAGGCGTTAAAAATGTCGTGGTCACAAAGTCCTCCAAGTGAAACGATACCTCTGGGGGTGCTGGGCCTAGTGTTTGCTCGACCCTAGGTTCTGGTTCAAAATTAAGAACAGAGCGCTCTTCAGAGGCCTATCCCGGTTAAACCACAAAGCTGTGGTAGGTACGGGGACCCTGGAGTGTGAAATGAAAATGCTTCCTGGTCTATATTAAAAAACAGCTCTGTTTCAGAAGCCCTATTTAACCGGTTAAACTACATGTAATGGTAGGATCTGGAGATCCTGAAATGTGTGTGTGTGTGTGTACTAACTGAAATATAGAAAACAGCTACCAACATAAGTAATTCACCAGATCTAACGCTTCTTGAAATCTTCGCTTGGGGCTACATCCCCACTATAGAAGGTACAGTTTACATGTCCACATTAGCTGTAGGCAAGCAGGACGCAATCACAGTTGATCAACCGCAGAATATGTGCCCGTCTATCCCAGAGCATTGGTTTCTGTGTTTCGACATGCTGGGTTGACATGCTGAACTTTATTAAATTCTTATGTATGTATCGCACATTTGCAAGAAAAGTGACTCAACTCGGGATTGGTTAATTTTACATTAGAGTAAAAAGAAAACGAGTGGTTTCTTGCTGGTTAGCTGTTGCTAATCTCTTGCAATGAATATTCATTGACATTTTTAATGAAATATATGTATAGTATAAATAACTTAAGTTCTCTCTATAGTACTACTTTTTTCGTTTGCTCCATGTTTTATGCATTTGACCCTATTAGCGTTACCTAGCGGAAACTTTAACTATTTTAGTGGTGACACTTTTCCACATAAAAGAACACAATGATCTGTTTCATGCAAAAATAAGAAAATTAGGATTTCTTGACTTGTGACACTTTTCTTGCTAAGGTGCGATATATTCCCTGTTCTATGCATACCTTTCTTGATCGTATGAAATATGCTGATCATGAAAATGTATTGTTTTTTTTCCTAACAGCCTGTATACATTTTCTAAACTTTCATTACACAGGCATTTTGGAAGCATTTTGAAACTATTTTTTCTAAAAAGAAGAAATACAGAGTAAAAGTAGCTTTTGTTCAGGCGTGCTCTATTTCTGAAAGAGACTGGGAGGGGGAGGTTCTGTCTCATACGAAAAGCGTTGTGTGTTTTGCTTTTGATAAGTAACAAAATTTTATCTTCTCGTTTTTTTTGTTTTGTTTCTAATGTATTTACATTTATTGAAAATTTAAAAGAAAGACATCCTATGGATAATATACATAGCAAAGTCGAAGGCCGAGTATGTGGCATGGAAAGAAACTATATAAAGTGGAATAAAATCTGAATTATTTTGCATTCCTAAATAAGCAAGAGTAACGCCGTACTAGATCAATACCATATCAAGCTACTGAAAATTCTTCAGCAAAATCATTATTGTAGTTTTACGTTCGCAACGATGCACGGTAATTGCATCTTCATTATTTAAATCTTCATGCTGATTCCTTGAAAAATCGCTTTTATTAGTCAGCAAAATGTATTTTCTTATTAACGTTATGAAGCTTTTAAAATAAATATTTTAAAGCAACACTATTATTTAAATTGCTGACCAAAAATAATAAACCACTTTTATAGGTAAAAAAGTTAAACAAGAATTTGCGTTTTTTAAGCATTTTTTAACAATTTTTGGCCCCTGTTGATAAAATAAAACATTAAAGGGGTATTAAAAGCGTCTTCACTTTTAAAGCTATTTTAACATGATAAAAACTAACGAATATTCCGGCAACGTTAAATACTGTCTGATCTTCTTAGGTAAACCTTTCGCACAATTACGCAAGCGTCAGGTCCTCTTTGATCTTACCAAAATAAAGGTATTAGGTAAGAAACCAATAAGGGGAAGAATAATAAAAAGCATTTTGAGCCGTATCAAGCAACACGGAATGATGCTAATTTCAAATACATAGTTTAGTTGAATATGTCAAAAGGATGTAGCAAATACAAGTTTTAAATTGAAAACTTCGGAAAGTTATCACCCAGAACCCATCTACCCTTTTTTAAGTGGAACTGTTCGCGAGTGCTAGGTGCGGCGTTCATGGACAGACAATATGACAGTGTAACAGACGCAAACACGTTTGTACAAAAAATAACTCACAACTTATCAGCTTTTGTTGAAATTATTGTTCGATTATCTATCAAATGCACTAGTTAATAAAATTCTGCTTGATAAATAGAGAATTTCTATTAATTTTTCTACGATAATGGTTTCTAGCAACAATATAGCTTCTTCTAAAGTAACGTTATAACGATTCATTTTCTCTATCAATACGATCCGTGCAGTTTCTGCTGCTAAATCGTTACTATTAACCGTTATAGAAGTCTAGTTTTTCAGAGATTTTCTAGTCAACAGGCATTTTTTTTTCATGAGTACGTTTGAAACTATAAAAACTTAAATTTGAAACAAAAACTCATACTAAAACCCAAAGTTCGCAGCCTTAGAAATACAGTCGCATGTGGAACACAAGTCATATAATAAAAATGCTGAGTTCTAGGCAAGTTTATTTTTCCTTGCCCCATTTTACGTGTTATAATTTTTATTAATGTGAGACTGTAACTTTAAAATAAGAGTTATTTAGTTGCAATAGTTTCCCTTTTGAACGTTTTATTTCCATTTATTGACGTTGCACTATTTTTAACCTATTTTTCAAATTTCTAATGCGTAAAAAATCTTTAGATTATTTCCTACATCCATAAAAAGCAAAATAATTATTTCAAAAATGTGCATTCGTTCTTAATAAAGCTTTGCATTAGTACGTGCTCCAATTTTTGTTTGGTTAATAAAATTAGGACAGATTATCTTTTAAGGAAATAATAGGATGCGAGCTTTTTTTTTTTTGAATAGTAGCGGCAATAGTACATCGTTCGATTTGCTGATGTGAAATCCGAAGATCCAAATTTGTATCTTAAATATTGTGTGGTTAAAATATGAAATGTTTTGTCTAATTTGTAAGAAAATCCTATTCGAGCTTAAAAAAAAAATGGTTTATTGATATTCTTTTCTACAACAATGTGAAGACAATAGCTTCTTACTTGAACCTGAGTGCTTCCTTATTGTTTGCTGCCTTATGTCGCTAGCTGTGTCTATTGTGTTGTAATGTTGTCGTTCTGGGTAACCGGACGTGAATTCTAGCATGAAATAAGAACTGCCTTTGTCGAGTATGTGTAGTAGCCGATATCGGAAGTGAGTTCTTGCAATGTAACGCGATCTCAAATAGTTTTACAAATGATAAATTTTCGGAAACATATTGTTATGAGTAAGAGCACCCCGAATAACTTTTTTGAGCAATGCGGGGGGGGGGGGATTTCAATTTGCCGTATAATACTACGAGTTTTCTAAATGATGAAATATGGACGTATTAGGGTTTTAATCAGTAAGTAACCGCCCCTAAGCCAGGACTAAGGCAGAAACATGCAATACACCATCAGTTCGTTTATTCCATCCAATGAAAAAGTACAAAACGATACTGAGGGCTCAAATGAAGATTTTAATAAAGGTATTCACCATGCTGCCGTGCTAAGCACAAAAGACGTGTCTTTACTTTTTTGCTAAATTGAGTTATCGCCACCAGGTGGCTCTTTGTGACTTATTTTACCAAAATACAAAATTATATGGCCATTTGAGAACGGAAAATATTTAAAAAAATTTCTGAAAAAGTTTCATTTGAATCAAATACATGGTGGCGCAAAACTTTAAAGAGTTTTATCTCAGTTTCATCTCCACTGCATATACCACTTTTGCGCTTAGCACGGCAGTATAGGCCTGAGCGCAAAGATCCCACTGATTAAGAGCAAGAATCTGAGAGTATAAAGCCTGTGATTTATGACGTTTCAGATTTTTTCCAAAAATTACCAAATGTTTATTATCTTATTGAAAGAACAAATCCAGAATGTTCAAAAAACAATAAGATAACAAGCATTTGGTTAATTTTCGGGAAAAACCTGAGGCGTCATGAATCACCTCATAATGCTAGGCGTGACAGTTTCTCGGATTCTTGCTCTTAACTGGAAAAAGAGTCCCCTTTTCCCAGAATTTCTGTGGCCATGAGATTTTCCTTCAGTGTCCTTGAGTTTGTCGTCCAAAATGAAGCGATTCCATTTCAGATGCTTTTTCAAAAAACCACACAGAAATCGCAAGGTGTCATGACCGGGTTTACGGCGGATGGTGAAGCTACTCTCACTTGAATATAACCGGTGCCGCATGGGTAATATTGGACACGTGTGGAAAGTGTCAACTCCATTTTTTTACTGATTTGTGCGATGCAGTCTTCCGTTTACACGGTTGTCCTCCGGTAATAAATATCGGCAGGTTTAATACCTTCCGCTATCGGAAATTGATAATGCATCGCTGTTCTTCTTTCATCAAATTTTTCCATCTAAAGGCCATTCTGTCCTCCCTCACCCATTTGCGTCAACTGAACGGCGCTCATTGTGAGAGCCTTTGATCTGTCCTGCGCATGCTCCGGTTTACACTCGATACTCAAATCGCGTCTGTAGCCATCTCATTATGTTCTCCCATAGTGCCACAAGGAATCGATGGGGTTGCTTTGATAAAGCTATATGTGGCATTGTTAAAAATTTCTAGAAAAAGCTTTCAAAAACAAAATGTTTTGTTATTTTTTTTTAATGGATTTTTCTCAACGGGTAAAACGGAGTTATATTCTTAGTTACCAACTATTTCTGTGACTAAGGGACTGATACTGATAGACTTATCACCGTCATCCATGGTAAAAAGTAAGTTTCAAAAATTGTCACATGTCACCTTGATCCACTTGCCCCTTGAATTTGCTAATGGTTACATTTTTATAACGTTAGGTTCATTTTCATTTGAACACCCCTTATATTTTCATTATTAAGTTTGTAAAAAAATGTAATTTATAGCACTGCTGTCTCAAAATTTGACGAATCTTCAGACAAAATTTGTTGAGTAACTAAATTTTCGAAAGGTCACAATGTCCTCCCGTGACCTCCCATCTTGGCGCCACTGTGTACGTGTTGGATACATTTTGACTAATCGACTAATGGTTTCGTTCATCACTATGTCAAGTTCGACTTCAGATTACCTGAAAAATCCATTATTCATTATTGAAGCTAATAAGTTATGTATATACATCATTACCAATCAAATTTTGTGAGTGGTTTCATGAAGTAACTAAGTTTCAGACGATTTTTTACATAATTAAAAACTTCTTTAAAAGTATAAAAAAATACCTTTTTTTCCACTGAGATTGTTAAGAGCCATTATTTTGAAATTCAGACAAGGTGTGGCAGTAACCATTTTTGATTTTCCTCATTTTTTTATGTGTCAAAGTAGGTCATGAGAAATGAACATTCCGAAGTTTGCAGCCCCCCAAAAAATTTTGTTCGCTCGGTAAAAATTCCGATAAAAGTTTGATGTTATGCAGCGCTTTTTTGGTAAAACGGCTGAAAGACGCATTTCAGTGCGTTGTAGTTTTTTACAGAAACGCAACCCCATGGTTATGTTTACATTTATTGATTGTACAATGTGTAGTTATGAGGACCCCATAGTTATTTGGGTTGGGGTGTGTTTCTTTCTTCAGTTAAGGGGCCGCAAAGTATGGTTTTTAGACCATTTTCGCTCGACTTTGAACTGCGTTATTTCCCAAGCAACCCCCCGAAATTTTTTTAACATATACTGAAAATTTATACTATGAAGAGAATATGTGGTACGAAAATTGTTTAATATCTCAATGCTTTACAGAGAAAAAGACTTAGACATTTTTTAAATTTTCAAAATTTGCGGTTTTTTGATCGCATTTAACTCAAAACAGCAACTCTATGAAAAAAAAGCTTATATGGGTTATGGAACCTAAAGATGTGCTCGTTTTCAAGAAAATAATTTTTTTGTAGCTCATTTTAATGCTTTTTTCTCATAGTAAAATGTGTCCATCAAGTGGGTCAAATCTGCTGAAACTCTAAGTATATAGTAAAGATATATTTAAATTTATAAAAGGAAAGAGAAAAAGACTATAAACACTTAATTTTGTCAGTTTTTTTTTATAATATTTAGTTTTTTAATTGCAATTAACTCAAAAAACGTGAAATCCTGAGACTATTATTGAATGAACATACTACTAGCTTTGAAATATTGGAAAAAGTAAATTCGGTGAGGTATTTTCAGATGTATTCTAGTGGGAGGTCACAGTGACCTCCCGAAAATTTTCATGATCGAAAAATTTTGCTGATGATTCGGCAAAGTTGGAAACAATACTGCAACATTGAACTTTTCTATTTATTTATTTTTTACATGTTATGATTATTTTTTTATATTATATGATACCTACATATGTGTAAAACGACGTACAAAATAAAGCGGCCAGGGGTCTCTTCTAGTTTTACAGAAAAAAAAATGTAGCAGATTTTAATGCGTTCTCCCGTAGTAAAATGTGTCCAGTATGTAGGTCAGATCTGCTAAAATTTAAAATATATGATGATAATTTATATATGTGTGTATAGTAATTTTTGAGTGTATAGTAATAGTGAAAAAGAATCACAGCACTTAATTGTGTCTAAATTTTTAGAACTTTTAGCTTCTTATTGCAATTATATTAAAAAACGATAAATCGTTACTGAGGGAATTATTGAATTTACATATTACTAGCTGGCAATGACTGGAAATATTCGAGAAAGTAAATACTGTGAGGTATTTTTAGAGGCTCCCCAATGGGAAGTCAAAGGAGGTCACTGTGACCTCCAGAAAAATTTCATATTCGGAAAATTTTTATGAAGATTCGGCAACTTTAGAAACAATACTGCAACATAGAAATTTTCTATTTATTTATTTATTTTTTACATGTGGGCTTGATCGTATTTTATCATTCGGAAAAATTGGGAAATTCCTTTGGCAAATTAAGAACATCTTCTTGAGAAGTATAAGATACTCATGGGCACTGGAACTTAAATTTTTACAGAATACGATCAAGCACACGTGACAAAAATGTATCATTAAAAAATCTCAATGTTGCAATAGTTTCCAAATTTGCCGAATCGTCAGCAAAATTTTTCGATCATGAAATTTTTCGGGAAGTCACTGTGACCTCCCACTAGAATACATCTGAAGAGACCTCACCGAATTTACTTTTTCCAATATTTCAAAGCTAGTAATATGTGCATTAAATAATAGTCTCAGGATTTCACGTTTTTTGAGTTAATTGCAATTAAAAAACTAAAAATTAAAAAAAATTTAGACAAAATTAAGTGTTTTTAGCCTTTTTCTCTTTCCCTATACAAATTTAAATATATCATTACTATATACTTAGAGTTTCAGCAGATTTGACCTACTTGATGGACACATTTTACTATGAGAAAAAAGCATTAAAATGAGCTACAAAAAAAATTATTTTCTTGAAAACGAGACGAGACCCCACGCAACTTTCTTTTTTACGTTATTCTACACATCTGTAGGTTCCATAATCCATAAAAGCTTTTTTTTCCTAGAGTTGCTGTTTTGAGTTAAATGCGATCAAAAAACCGCAAATTTTGAAAATTTGAAAAATGTCTAAGTCTTTTTCTCTTTAAAGCAATGAAATAATAAACAATTTTCGTACCACATATTCTCTTCATAGTATAAATTTTCAGTATATGTTAAAAAAATTTCGGGGGGTTGCTTTTAGGGGGAAATAACGCAGTTCAAAGTCGAGCGAAAATGGTCTAAAAACCATACTTTGCGGCCCCTTAACTGAAGAAAGAAACACACCCCAACCCAAATAACTATGGGGTCCTCATAACTACACATTGTACAATCAATAAATGTAAACATAACCATGGGGTGGCGTTTCTGTAAAAAACTACAGCGCACTGAAATGCGTCTTTCAGCCGTTTTACCAAAAAAGCGCTGCATAACATCAAACTTTGGGAATTTTTACCGAGCGAACAAAATTTTTTGGGGGGCTGCAAACTTCAGAATGTTCATTTCTCATGACCTACTTTGACATATAAAAAAATGAGGAAAATCAACAATGGTTACTGCCAAAATTTCCCTTTTTTGTTCGATTTTCAAAATAATGGCTCTTAATAGCTATCGTATAATGTTGCATTCTTAAACCAGCTGAGTAGTAATATATAATTTAAATTATAGTTAAAAAAACTAAAAACTACGCTTTTAAACGATATTTGAAGATACTGTGATTTCAAAACTATTGAATATCCGCTCTCTCTAAGTTTGCATGAACTTATAATACATCAACATGTAATTTAGTATGCCTTTAGTATTAATAGTATTAAATATACTGCTTTTATACTTGCAATGAACGTGAATTTTATATTTTATTTAGAGTTACATGCAAACAACTGAAACACTTATAATGCATCAACATGTAATAATATAGTTTAGCCTTTAGCATTAATAATAGTGTTACATATATTACTCTTATATTTGTAAAGAACGTGAATTTTATCTTTTATTCAGAGTTACATGCATACATACCCACACGTGAAACTAGTAAAAGCGTATTAAAAATGCCATTTTATAGCTGGAAAAAAAGAAAAAAAAATAGTGACTAATTTATTGAAACACATTATTCTGACTTTCTTCATTGAACTATTGAAGTTTTATAGTGAAAATAATCACAAAATAGATTTCTTTCCTCGTCAAATATTCTTTCGAATTTTAAAAAACATTTCTCAACAAATTTTGCGAAAGTTTGGAAATTTCGAAGAAAAAAAAAACCTCAGATGAAAGGTATATTTTAAATGGAAAAAAATAGTAAATCTTACTCATTCTTCTAATAAACCACTGAACTATTTTTGGGACCGAAATCGAAACCACTGGCAAAAAAGCTAAATGATCCGAAAAAGCTTTTTACTTCTAATAGCTTTCCTTTCCCAATTGGCATTTATTCTCTTGCTTCTATAGGATTTCTTCCAAGTTAAAATAACTAGTAAAAGTTTCACCAAATTTATACGTTACTTTTTTTCTTTCTGATGTTTTAAGATAATCGCATAAAAAGGTACTTTGTTCTTTTTAAACAGAAGATCGAACAGCCCTGACTGTAATGCATGGGGTACAATCACGATGCAATAGTGCATCTTTTGTTTTATCACATTTTTTCAGAAGATAAAATGTTGTGTAAAATGACTTTCAGCATTTGGAGAAGAATTGGATTATTTGAGTTTGTCTGCTAAAGCCAAAATTTTAGCTCTAACTTACATTTTTTTTGGCTAAAATATTGAGAAAGGTACTCAATATTTGATAGAATGACTCTCATTATGGAATACGACGCAACTAATAAAGAAAATAGATAGAAATAACTGTTTGAAGTAAACAGTAAGTTTCTACCTCTGAACCAGCGTTAAAGCATAACAGCATGAAATGCACCGCCATCTCGTTCATTCCATTCAGAGACTGCCGTTTCGCCCTCATTAGGACTCATCAGTTAGGATTCAACAGTAACCTAGCTGGAGGCAGAAAACATCGTATAGACCGACAAATTGGAAGCTGAAGTAATGTTAAAACACCAGTGAAGCACCGCAGCTAGGATACGGTTCAATTCGTAAATTGAAGGAAATGCTTAGATTTAAGGCAGTTGCTTTCAACCATTTACTATACTTCGCAGCAACTTAACTTGGCAGTGACGTCACTACGGGCAGACGACGTCAGCGTGACATATGCGTAACGTTAGCCTATGAAAAACGAGCTAGATAAAACGTCACAGCCTACTTGGCGAATAAGAGGAGATCGCTAACTGCTTGTGAGCTCTTATTGGCTCCTCCCGTAGTGACGTCACTGCTAAGTTGAGTTGCTGCGAAGTATAGTGCTCTAATTTTTACTTAGCTACTAGTTTGTTGACTTTTTAACTTCTGTATAAAGATTTCTGCATCTAGCTCGGTTGCAGTATATTCCAGATTGTTGAGTCCAAGTGAGGACGAAACTTCAGTTTCTGGATGGTGTGACAGAACTGGCAGTGTTTACTCTTCGCATTTTTCAATTACCACTGCAACTTGAATAAGCCTAATTGGTGCCTTTTTAACGCCGCCCACCATTTAAAAATTGAGACATTTCACGGTATTTATGACATAGAGGTGTCCGTAACAAAGCTTTAAAAAAGTTTAAAATTTTTATATATATTGTAAAAGTACATTCTAAAGTATATGAATATCATATTGTTTTCATAGTTCACTTTAAATTATGTTTGTAATTGCACTCAGAACATTGAAAATGCAATTTTTACTGTTACGGAATCTACATTGAATTTTTCTTTAAAAACTAAACTCTTATTCCAATTATTGTTACGGACTCTACAGTCATCATTTTCACAATCCATAATTTTTTATAGAACTCACTTTTTGATTAAAATTGTTAGCTATATTAAGCGTGAGCATTTACTTTATCTGTCTCAAGTACCAGTTTTGGCTTTAAAATCGGTTTAAGCCAGATTTAACGAAAAATTCAACGTAGAGTCCGTAACAGTGAAAATTGCATTTTCAATGTACTGAGTGTAATTACAAACATAATATAAAGTGAACTATGAAAACAATATGATATTCATATTCTTTAGAATGTACTTTTCAATATATATAAAAATTTTAAACTTTTAAAAAGTTTTGTTACGACACCCCTATGTCACAAATACCGCGAAATGCCCCAATATCCCTCTGCAATTACACTCAGAACACTATTTTTGTGCTCACTGTTACTTCCTCATTTTTCCTTTCTTTATCACGTTTTTTTTTTTTGAACGAGTAGTGGAAAATGCTTTTAGTGCAGCTCGCACACGTCAGCGAATTTCTTGGTGATTTTTTTTTAGGAATTAATAACTGCTGATTGTAAGAGTAAAAATGGTTAAAAACCAACATTTAGA
>JAXGGA010015864.1:0-28031 GCA_038373865.1 Uloborus plumipes
CTTTAGAGCACTATAACTTTGTTTTCATGAATATTTTAAGTTCAAACTTACATGTATACTCGTGAAGCACTTACAAATAATCTATAAAAACTCCAAATTTCTATCTCTACAACTTTCAAATTAGAATGATATACAGTAGGAGATGGTTAAATGAATCAGTGGTAAATTGAATCAGCCACTATTATGAATCAAATCATCAAAAACAGAACAAAATCCAGCTTTATTGAATTAGCCACTTGATTGATGTCAACCTCTTTATTGAATCAAAACTGTTTAGAACAGACGTGATTTATGTAAGCGGCGGCCACTGTAGGTCTTGTACTAAGCATTTTTGAACTTTTGCGGTGCCTTCCCCATAATTTCTGGTTACTGAAATGCCAAAAATTTTAAATGAAGACCAGAGAATCCTTTGATTTACGATACAAAAACATTTCTTTGTATACTCAATAAGTTTGTATACTCAATAAAATTAGTTTGTACTGTCTTTTCCTTTCATTTTTACAATAATAAAGTTATACATTTTAAATTACGAAATTTAAAAATACTTTTAGAACAAAGCACAACACATGCAAGAAATGGAACTTAGAAATCATCTTAGTATCTTCATCTGCTACTAGAGAGAAGTTGCGCAATATGTGTTAACTGAAATGTGGCAGGATAAATCGTCCATCAAGACTTGCTGGGAAAAAGACATAAGCATTTTGTGCTTGTTGCAGATATGCAACGTAGAGACATAAAGGGTTATAACATGAAAACAACAATATGTCAGGGAGCCCATTTTTGATTTTTAAAAAATCAACCACCCAAAACCTAAAAATCTAAAAAATCTGCTATGTTGTGTTATTTGTCCTCTTGATAGGCATAGCGCATAAAAATAATCTCATAGTAGAAAAGGTAAATAACTAAAAATACTTAAAGCTTAGTATATTAAGGGTTAAAAATACTTCTATGGTTGATTTGATGTGAGATGATGTTTCTGATGGTAAATAGCTATGGTTTTGAGATGCTTTTCAACTAGCGTGGACCAAGGGTGGGTTTGGGGATCATGATTACTTTTGAAGCGATAAAAGAAAGCCCAAAACTGTATTTCACTTTGAGGACGTTACCGGAGGAAAGTATCAAACCTCCTATTTGTGACCAAATAGTATATTTGCAAGCACCCTTCTGATTTTTGTGATCATATTCAATTCCTTCTTCCCAAATCAGAAGTTAGACACTTCCTTGTACTTGAATACTACAGCTGTTCAGCGTTAAGTTGAAATATGTTAGCAGGAAACTAATTGAACTCATAGTTTTTCTTTGATAAGTCATTTCTCCAAATTCATCTGCAGAAGCAAGCTCATTAGCATAATTTATTCTCGATTTAAAAAGGGCAATATTTCATGCGTATTAACATCCACTCAGCGATGTAGAGAATCTTTGTTGCATAACTAATAAAACGGTAATCTCTTCCCAAAAGATTTTTTTCTCTATGTTATTAGCTGCTTGACTAGATGAAAAGAATGCTTTTCACTTTTATAAATATTCATTACGTCGTGAGTTATTCACCTGCAAGGCTTTGGAATACTACTTAATTAAGAAAAACCGATTGCGCAATGACATTTATTCTAAGTACTGTTAATTAAGATGTCTTGAAATATTAGAGAATTTATTTAAAACTTGTCCAATTGTAAAATGCGTCAGTTAACTGTGGAAGCAATAAAATTGGACGAGTAAACTAGCTCATTAAGGTTTTTAATTTGAAGATAATTAATTAAAATTGATATGGTTTGATTTTAATGTGAATCTTTTTTCTAAATTTATGCGTTAATACATAATTTCCAACCTGGTCATTGTAAAAACTGCTCCCAGTGGAACAAAAGCTAGTCATTTGATACTTCATCTTTTATTTATCTTATTTTCATCATCTTTTGCTCTTGTTTAAACATTCTGACATAGTCTTTCCAGAATTTCAGACTTTAAGCTAAAAATCTTTAAAAAAAATAAATGTCTGACTCGTTTTTTGTGCGTTTTTCTGCTATTTGTTTTTATAATATTTTTGTTTCCACTCCTCCCCTCATAAGTCTGACATTCCTGTTTATATTTCCGCCTGTATTTCAGTTATTTAAATGCCAATGTTTAATTGATGTCTTGCAACTATTTTGTGTTGCATAAATAAGCCCGTTTGTTTCGTACTTGTAATTTTTCCCTAATAGCCATTCTGAAGTCACAGGGAGTTTTTGCGATCTAGTGAAGTATTTTTTCTTCTAAATGAGAAAAATTGATTTAAAGTAGAAAAATATTGCCATGCGATTGCTGTCTTAACTGCACGTATTTTTTTCTATTCTATATAAAAGAACCCAAATTATGCGAAATGTATTCTCCATCAAATTTCCCAAACACTGCCGTTTAACTGAAGACATAGACCAGGTTAATGATGTGTTCAGTCATAGAGCAACCTAACGCTTGAGATTCGTCTTGCACATATGTATTACAAATCCTTTATAGTCAGAATCCCTGTAATTACCTAGAAATTTTCCGATGACATTTTTGAAGGCAGCTTCCTCTTCTTTCGCCATTGCCGTAATGTTAGGTTTAAATTCATTACCCACCTTAAGCTGGTGGATATTTAGATCAACTAAGAATCCCCTCTTTCAACTTAGTTTTAGATAAACCTGGAAACTTCTTGCACATGCATTAAAAACATCGCTATCTTTTGCCACAGCCTAAACAAACCACTTGAATAAACTTAATTTTATATGCAAAGGCACAAACAATATATATGTATATACTAGGGGTCGCCTACCCCACTTGTTTCAAAAAGAGGAGAGGCAGTGTCACAGAGGTATGTTCTGTAGGTTGTTTTAAAGAGCTTGAAAATTACGTAATATTTCAAAAAAAAAAAAAAAAAATGTTCCATCAAACATCTCAGATTACAGAAAAATAAAAACAATTTTACTTGAATATGATAAGCTCAAACATGTGATGCTTCGTATTAATTTTACTTTGAGCAGTACTTTAATTTGTAAATGCGTTTTCCTCAATTCGTTTAAAATCATTTTACACTAAAAAATAAAAAAAGCTGATTCGTGAACCCCAATAAATATTATTTGTATTTCTACATTTTCTGATAAAGTTATGTAGACCAAAGGTGCTTTTTACTCAACATTGCTGAAGAATTAACTTTGATGGGGCTGTTTTCCTTTTGAAACAATAATTTTAATTTTTTTGTAAAACATTTAGATTTATTAACAAAAAAAAAAAACTTTTGAAATTGAAAGTTTTATATCACCATCGCATTACAAATAAATTATACAAAGCAGGTTAACAACATGTGTTAAAAACTAATCTACGCACTTAAAATAAAATAGTCATCGTAATTTCTCTTCACTTTCCCCGTCTCCTTCATTAATAAGGAATATTTTCTCCCTCTTTCAGCTTTACAAAATATCGGTATTAACACAATATCGACCGAGTAAGTTAATAAGAATTTCTCGTCATAATATGTCTGAGAAATGTTTATATTACTGGAAAATTTTACGCCAGTTTATGAAGAAAATATTCAGGCCTACGACTTTATTATTTCTTTCTCGCTTCGATGATAACTATATATTTGAATATGAAAAATAAAGTTACAGGAGAATTCTTGTACCTGAAAATTTCTGAGAAAAGTTTACACAAGAAGCTTTACTCATACATAATTCAACTGCTATTCTGTAGAATAACTTCTAAGTTGTTTGCCAATTGAGAAATTTATGAACAAAGTTCTATAGAACAGTAGCCAAAAAGTTATTCATTTAATCATGTATTGTATTTTATTTTCAGCCAGCTCATCAAAGTATGTGATCAAAATAATGTACTTCATGCACACGGAAAAGTAGGGTAATGTTGTTCCCACTCTTAAAAATGACAGAAAATGCTTTTCTTTCACGTGTTTTAGAAACGAAAATATACACTGAAGTGACAAAAGTCATGGGATAGCAATATGCAAATTTTCAGATGGCAGTAGCATCGCATAGAACAGGTATAAATGCGCAGTGCTTTTACAGAGCTTTCATTTCTGTTCAAGTTATTCATGTGAAGAGGTTTTAACGTGATGATGACCGCACGACGTGAATTAACAGACTTTGAACGCGGAATGTTAGTTGGAGCTAGACGCATGGGTCATGCCATTTCGGAAATCGTTAGAGAATTCAGCATTCCCAGATCCACTGTGTCAAGAGTGTGCCGAGAGTATGAAATTTCAGGCATAACATCCCACCATGGACAGCGCAGTGGTCGACCGCCTGCACTTAAAGATCGAGACCGGCGACGTCTGCAAAGAGTCGTAAATTCTAACAGACAAGCAACACTGCGTCAAATCACCGTAGAAATCAATGTGGGACGTACAATGGACGTGTCTGCTAGAACTGTGCGGAGAAATTTGGATTTCTTGGGCTATTCCAGCAGAAGACCGACTCGAGTGCCTTTACTGACAGAACGACATCGCTTGCAGCGACTCTCGTGGGCACGTGAGCATATCGGTTGGTCCCTAGATGAATGGAAAACCGTGGCCTGGTCCGATGAGTCACGATTTCAGCTGGTAAGAGCCGATGGTAGGGTTCGAGTGTGGCGCAGACCCCACGAAGCCATGGACCCAAACTGTCAGCAAGGCACTGTTCAAGCTGGTGGTGGCTCCGTAATGGTGTGGGCTGTTTTTTCATGGCATGGACTTGGTCCTCTAGTGCGACTGGACCGAACATTGACTGGAAATGCTTATGTGCAGCTACTTGGAGATCACTTGCAGCCATTCATGGACTTCATGTACCCAAACAACGATGGGATTTTTATGGATGACAATGCGTCATGTCACCGGGCCACAACTGTTCGCAATTGGTTTGAAGAAAATTCTGGACAATTCCAACGAATGATTTGGCCACCTAGATGGCCCGACATGAATCCCATTGAGCATTTATGGGACACCATCGAGAGGTCTGTTCGTGCCCAAAATCCTGCCCCATCAACGCTTTCACAATTATGGACGTCTATCAAGACAGCATGGCTCAATATTCCTGCAGAAGACTTCCAACGACTTGTTGAGTCCATGCCACGTCGAGTTGTTGCACTTCGCCGGGCAAAAGGAGGGCCGACACGATATTAAGAGGTATCCCATGACTTTTGTCACTTCAGTGTATGAAGCCACTTCTCTTTTTCACTTTCTTGCAAGAAGTAAAGGAGTGATGTATTGACAAAAAATTTTGCAGTGAAAGTTCAACTATGATTTCCGTTTTAATGATTTCTGCCCTGAATGAGTTTTAACTAGTAATGTCGACCTCGCTTAAACGGGTAATGGAGAAACGAGTACCCCGTTTATACGAATAAAACATCCCGGAACCGAATATTTCCCCATGCCATAGACGCAATGTTAAAAATACCCGCTTAAAAAAATGCTCCGCCTTATCTAATTATATTTTTTGGAACCGACATTATTCGTTTAAGGCGGGCCGACAGTATTTTAGGCATGTTTGTGTACATGCATAATATGAGCGTACGTACGAGTTAATGAAATACAGTCGAACCTGCCTATCTCAAAAACATCTCTATGTCTAAATTTTCCGATTTCCCTGCCTTTACGGCATAAATTTGTATTTTCTCATGTTTATCTCGAATACATCTTCTTAAAAACCTCTGCAACTCGAATTTCAACGACTCTCATTTTTGAATTTCATCTACAGCTGCCTTTATCAATAGTATAACTTGGAGACAGAAATCATCTTTTGCACAATCATTCAAAGACCATGTTTTCGTACTTAAAGGTATTCATTAACTTTTTATCGATATAGTCATCACGATTAGTAAAACGTGGACTCACAACATGTCGTTCTGTAAAATATTCAACAATATCAATGTAAAACAGTTCATTAAGTATTTATCATTGTTCCAATTGCTTGCATTTCTAACTTTGTCACAACCTCTGTTTCTCGAAACCTCCGCATCTCGAATTTTTCTTCTGTCCGTTGAAATTCAAGATTGACAGATTTGATTGTATTCAGTTTGACCATCTCCAAGTTAGTTACATCTAGTTTAGTCGTGACAATGTTTGTACGCATGTATAAAAGCATCCCCCTAACTCAAAATTAGAAGGAAGTAGGTAGGTTAACTTTTGATGTGCTATTTACCTCATAACTCACAATTAGCAGAAAGTAAATAGGTTAAATTTTCATATGTTGAGTCTGTTTAAGGTCAAGTTGCATGTCTCCTATGATGTTGCAATCGTATGTTTTTGGAAATGACTTTTACTCATCTTCTGTGGTGAATGCTAAATACAAAGCAAAGTGAAGTAACGTTGAAAGCTGAGTTATTGATGTGCTATTTACAGACCTATCGACAAACTAATTTTTTCTAAACTGAAGGACCCCATCTAGTCATTAGATCAGTGGGGCATCTATTACACAAACTGCCAATGTTGAATTGGATACGTAGGACAGACCAGACAAGCTCTAAAATTTAGGTTGAAGAACATGAAAATTATATTTACAGCCAGAGGAACCTTCTAAATCCATTGTCAAACAATGTTGGGAGACAGATCATAGTTTCGTTTTTTTCCGAAGCTAAAATTATTTGCTGACCTTTGACTGCAAAGGAATTGGATTTATTGGAAGCTTTTTATGTTCATTGAAAATCTAAATAATATTTGTTAAGAGTTCTTTGATTTCCCGCATAACTCTCCGATTTTACTTGATCTGTTTAAATTTTCTGATATTTCTACGTACAATCATGGCTCAGCATATGCTGATACCTGATTGGTCTAACTCATGTTCCTTTTCGTAATTAAACTCTCCCAATCCACGGTTTATTCCATTGATATGTGCTAGGCTTTGATGAAGGAGGCTATTGCTTTCGAAACTAGCATGTTTTTTAATCGTCTCATTTGTGTTTTCGAACGTTGTAGACATTTTTATTCACTAACGTATTAATTCAGTAACTATTTCATTCGCGTTCCTTCGTTCATTAATTCACTAATTTATTTATTTATTTAATTATTTTCTTATTCACTTGCTACTTTTGTCAGTCATTTATTGTTCTCATTTTTTATTAATTAATTAATTAATTAATTAGCTTATTTTTGTTATTGATTCATTTATACATTTATTTAATCAATCAATTGAGGTAAAATATTTTAAAAATCCAATAAAAAACATTTCGTTGCAAAAATATTTTGCTTTTCACTTTGCCCCATGCAAAAAATAGTCATTTTTTCACTTTTTTTCGAAGATAGAAATTGTTTGGGAGGATAATAGGCAGGTTTTTTACTTGAATGGAAAGAAAGTTTAGTTCCATTAATCCTACAGTGATATAGGAACAATAATGTGAATAGACAACAAAACGCATTGTTCATGAAGATCAATATATGTTCAAATACTAATTTGCTGTTATTTCCTCGCGGAATTTTGTTCGATGAATTAAAAGTAACAAGAAAAACGCAACTAGAAGGAAATTCTCTTCGGTTTCCCCTTGTCACAAATAGTTAGGTAAATATTTGAAGGCTCTTTGAAGCTCATTGACTTGTTGGAATCGTTGAGGATTCTTCAAATAAATTAAAAGGCAAGACATTTTGAAATAAATACTTGCGGTAGAATGATTTAATTACTAGCGTGCATTGTAATACATTTACTTAATATTTATTCAAATTAAGATCATCCATATATAAACATTCACAATGTCGAAATAAATTCCTTTGATAGATAATTATTTCTACCTCTTTTAAACTGAAATGTACTTGATTTAAAAATGAAAGATTTCTACTTTGCATTGCAGTTCTAATTTTCTTCTCATTTGAAAGTAAAATAATAATTAAAAATTAATTAACTTTTAAGAAAATTTGCAAAATACTGAGTCTGAGCTGTGTGATGAAGAGGTAATTAGCTCAGTTTTGTATTAAAAAGAGCTCTGCTAAAGTTAACTGCACAGTAAGAGTTACACAGTAGCGTAGCTAGGGGGCCCAGCGCCCGTGGCGAACTTGAAAAATTGCGCCCCCCCCCTTAGAGGTCGCTCTGATGGGAGATCATTGTGAATTCCTAAAATGTCCTTACTCCAAAAATTTTGATTTATTTATTCGAAAAATTTGCAGACAATGTTGCAACCTTTTTTTTTCTTTTTGTTTTCTTTTAGCATTTTTAATGGTGCTCAGTGTTCCCCCTCATGTTATGTGTGCATGATATGTCTGCTTGTTCATTTTATTGGGAAAAATTCAAGTTTTATTTTTGACAAGTATTTGTTCAATTTTAGAATTTTTGTCTCGCCAACAATTTTAGTTCGAGGCGTTCCTACCTTTCCCCATCTTTTCACATAAATTCAAAAAACAAATAATTCTTGCAATTCGTTATTGAACATAGTGTGTTTTTTTTCCACACGACAGCTTTTATTTAAAATAGAATTTGTTTTAAAACACTAGAAAAATGTATAAAATAAACATAATTTGTGCATTTTAAATAAAAATCAAAGCATTGATTGTATTATACTTAGGAAATCAAAGAAAATATAAAAAGCATGATTAAACTGAAATTGGCTTAATAAATACGACTTCTTGCATACAGGCGAAATAAAAGTTCGCTATTTTAGGTCTCCGATTTTTTTATGAATAAATACTTTTTATTTTAAGTATTTAAAATGTAGCAGAGACCCGCCGTTATTTAATACTAATATTATCTATGAAGGGAATCAGGAGAGGGGCAATTGTTCCCTCCGTGGCTTTAAATTACCAGATGTATTTTCATGATTTTTTTTGAAATTATTTTAAATACAGCGCATACAAACACGGGACAACAATAGAGATGGTATTAGCGAGTACCACAACGACTGTGCTCGAACTGAGAATGATTAAAAAAAAAAAAAACTGATTAGCACGTATATTTGTATACCGTTTTAAAAAAGTGGCTCGCCCCACTGAAGTAGCGCAGAGTATATGCATCTTCCCTCAACATTCACTTGGCGTTTTCATGTTCATAGAAACAATAGCTATATTTATTTATTTTGACAATAGAAAGAGCACAAAACATATTGCACTGGCCTGATTACAAATCGAGCTCAATCCCTCCCAATAATACTAAAACGGTAATGAGTATAAAGAACATACAGTTTAAAAGTGAGAGCCCTTCATTAAAGTACAAATAAAATAGAAAAATTTCCAAAATAAGAAATCAAAACTCACTAAAAAAAGATTTATTGATCATTTTTTTTTTTTTTTTGAACTTTCGAACCTTCTGTACTGAGCCATTGAAGCACAAACAGCGTTTGAAAACGTTACTCGTTCAAAACCGCGCGCCGCTGTACTTGTGTTACTCATTTTTGGAATCTTCATTTAGTGTAGATTCTCAGAGCCTGATTACCGCAGGGGCAAGGGGGGCACAGGCCCCTCCTCTTAGATTTCAGCGGAGCCCAAAATCTCATTACTTTATCCAACGTCTTCTAAATACTAAATGCCTACTGTATGTTTTACTATTAATGCTAAAAGCTTACTGTGTATGTCGACGCATATTTTTGTCTTAATAATTTGATAGCATTATTACTATAATTTTAAAGTTTGATCTTTGCACAAAACTTTTATTTAATTATGGTATTGTAAGAATTTTTTAACTCGTAACACATAACTGATATGAAAAGGCAAGGCGGGGGCCATGAAATATAATAGAAATGTGCCCCATGTCCAATGTCAGAATAATCGGGCTCTGTAGATTCTTGGTATACAAATTTTTAGAATCGCGAAATTTGCAATAGCCGTTTTTTAGAAACCTTTCCCTCCCCATTCTGAGAAATACATATTATTCTCTCGCTAGTTTTCGCCACAGAAAACATAATACCAACAAAAAAGTTATTTTCTGTCATCATACAATTGCATTCCAAAAATCTGCATCCGAAATGTTTTTCAACAAAAGCTCGCCGATTTTTAAAATCGTAGAACGTTACTTCTGAAGTATATTATGTAATTGATAGGTTCAAGTGATATCGTGAAAAAAAAAAAAAACGGTTGGAAAGAAACGGAGAGAAAAGGTTTGTTTCTATCTGTTTTAAGTGGCTATAAGACCGACCGATTTCAGATCGGCCTATTATACAGACTCCAGACCCCATATAAATAAATTTTATCCTGCCAGATAGATTTAAGTTTGTATCCAACCGAAATCTACCAAAGCAATGTTGCACATTTTGTATCATTTGTCTTGCAGCGTGAGGGCGCACTTTGCTCTGCTCGGAGTGTCTTTCAAATTTCAATTTTTTAGTCTGTTTGGAATTGATCTTTTTTTTTAAATCGGTCAAAATGCCGCCCCCCTGGTTGCTGCGCCCGTGGCAAGAGCCACTCCTGCCAACCCCTAGCTACGCCACTGTTCCCAATCATTTGTCTTGTAGCGTGGGGGCGCAGTTTGCGCTGCTCGGAGTGTCTTTCAAATTTTAATTTTTTAGTCTGTTTGGACTTGATCTTTTTTTTTTTAAATCGGTCAAAATGCCGCCCCCCTGGTTGCTGCCCCCGTGGCAAGGGCCACTCCTGCCAACCCCTAGCTACGCCACTGGAGTTACACAATATTTTTTTTTTTGAAAAATGGTTTTTGCTTACGCGTAGTTTTTTGACATATATTAATTAATATCTATCGGTAATATTAGAAATGAAACGTGAATAATAAAGAAATAAATCAATAAAGGAAATTGTGTCTCTAACTATATGTATTATAAAATAAGATGTTTGTGTGCAGGCCTCTTCACGGTAAAACAGTAAGGCCCAGAAACGTGAAGTTTGGTATGTAAATGTAATCTTTGTCGAGAATTTGCACCTGGGAGCTGGATTTACGATAAATTATTTTGAAAAAGGAAATTATTATTTAATGTGACTTTTAGAATTTTTTTTCCTTTAGAGTATGTGCTAAGTCTTTTGCTAATGCAGTGTTGCAAATACTGAAATTCAATTAAATTACTTTCTAAGTGTTATGAGTCTTTAATAATGAAGTTTAAACTTAAAATAAACACGCATCGTTGTGAGTAAAGCATTCGATGTGCAATTTGCTGAGGATTATTCAATTCTTTGACTCCCGACTCCAATTCCACTACTTTGCATTTTACGCATTGAACAAAATTGCGCTTTGAATTTTTTTCTATTTTATTTAGTTATATTTAGCGCTCTGACTAGCTATAATATTAATTCTACGAGATATGGTATTTCAATTTTTATAATCATTTTCCTATTTCTTGAAAATAAAACTAGAAAACACATTCTAAATCTGCACGAAGTTTTTATCTGCACATACTTTTACACTGTAAAAAATGAATGTTGTTTTTGCAGTATACTACAGCTAGTTTTATAGTAATTTTACAGTAACAAACTGAAAAAATTAGTAGTTTTACAGTAGTGTTGTTGTCGTTTCTAATCTCCTATCTGGTTCGACGGAGTCAGACCAGATCAACGAATCCGTTGACATTAATGAAATCCAATACCAAAAGGGGAGTAGCATGGATATCCTCCCAGTTCAAACCTAAACAGTCCAAGATATGTTGAGGTTAAGCCTGGTCATGGTGGCACTTCGGGCAGAGAGGATATTCTAAGCTTCGAACGAGGCCCTGATTATTCTGCGGTACGGACGATGCAGTATCAAGATCATCTGTCTACTGATTCATAGGAGGAAAATGCAGCTTCTGTTATCCGGAGACTGGAGCACCCAGGGGTAGAAGACTGTCTTGGCTCCATGCCTGTTAGTATTAGCTGGGAAAAATAGAGGGACCTTGACGTCTTGGGTGACCCTACCAGGAGTATACACTCCCGACGTACATCACTCACTCCTCACAGGAACACCCCCTTGCCACGATGAGGCTACTAACAGGACTTAAGGGGGTTTACAGTAGTGAACTGTAAAATTGCTAGTTTACAGTAATAAACTAAAATTGCTAGTTTGCAGTAATAAACTGTAAAATTGCTAGTTTACAGTAATAAACTGCAAAACTGCTAGTTTTACAGTTTATTACTATACATTTTACGGTTTTAAGCTGGAACCTCTGCTGCCGGTATTACACTGTTGTTATTTACACTTTGATGCAGCTATTTTTATGGTAATAAACTGCAAAATTGCTAATTTTACAGTAATAAACTGTAAATTGCTAGCTTTACCGTAATTAACTGTAAAATAGCTATATAGTTTTGCAGTCAATTACTATGCTTTTACAATTTTAAACTGAAACCTCTGCTTTATGTATTATACGGTAAAGACAACAACTTATTTTTTGTAATATACCTGCACTGCCAAAATGCTTTAAAATGTTCAAAACGAGCTTTTAAGACTGAACTCAGTGGCACAGCAGCCCATGGGAGCCAAGGCTGACTGTGTCCACCTCAGTTTCAATGAACAAGGGCTCTGAGGCGCAAGTCAGTAGTTCCAGTTAGGTGCACGCTTGGTACTCATTTTATGAACCCACTGATGGAATGAAAGACTTAGTGAACCTTAAAATAGCTAGCTAAAAATAACAAAAACAAATAATGATAAAAAAAACTTTCTTCCTGAGTTTTTTCCAACAAAGTTCGTTTGAAGCAAATCCGCAATATTGTTCGGGAGCTATATTTGTCTTAAATTTTCCTGTTGAAGCTAATAGTAAGTTGTTTTTAAACTGCTCAATGTTGAACAAAAAAAAAAAAAATGTTGAAATTAAAAAATAGAATGGAAATAAGGCGTTCTTGTTAAGATCTTTCGAACTAAAACAGTTTTTCTTGAATTGGATAATGGACTCAAAAACTGTTAAGGGCTAGGGGGTAGGAGACAGGCCGACAGACACACATTTTCTCCTCCTTCATTCTTTTATCTTTTTTTCCCTTTTGTAGGAATGCAGGCTGAAAAACAAAAATAGCATAAATGACTGATAACCTTTTCAATTCCAACGTTGTTAAAGATATGTCATTAATTATTTATGTTTAACGTATGCGGGGAGAACGTATTACGAAGGATATATTTCTGCCTTAATCAGTGAAACATATACAATTCCCATAAAACAACTAATTTTATTCTGTAGTATGAATTCATTGATATACTTTAAGTGTTGATCATAAACTAATATGACCTCCGGAGCAAGGAAAGTATTCAAAAAAGTTAAATATCTGTCTTAGGAAAATGTATTAGACTCGTAATATACAGTTTTTACGAGCAGAGTAGATTCATTTAAATAAACTAACGTAGTTCATTTATTAATTAAAAGGATCAACAACAATTTTTTATTAATTGTTACTCAAGTCAAAACTTAACTTTTCAGGTGTGCCAAAAGTTATTTCTTACTTTGGAAGATGTATTGTTGTATCATTGAACGTGTCGTGAAAAAAACCAATTCCTCTTGCTAGATATTTGCAGTTTTGTGAACTGCTTGAAGTATTTCAAACGCACAAAAAAATTTGAGTTTCAATGCTTGATTTTTATAGAAACCCAATAAGAGCTATCTGAGAGTGAAATTCATTTTTGAATAAGCATATTTCTTGCTCAATAACGTAGAATAAATTTAAGAACTTGCAATAAAGTCTGAAAACCAAGGTTTATTGGGTTTTTTATTAATATTTAAAATAATAACAATATTAATACTAATACTACTGCTACTACTAATAAAAATAATAATAAGAATAAAAATCGTTGACCAGTTGTTATTGTAAACATAAAACTACTCTCAAATAAAAAGAAAAAAAAATAAACTTTCAATTACAGAGAAAAATGGTTAAGGGCAGAGCGGGGTAAAAGTTCCGCGGGTAAGTTTTTCCCTTTAAAATAGCTACACTAAGAAAAAAGATAAATGTATTTTGTCAATGCGTCTGCGTCGTGAAATAGAATATTAAGGCACACAAATGACAGCTATTTTAGAAAAAAAATTTCGTTTTTGCTTTGCTTTTTTACGCGAAATTTAATAGTTATAGTGTTTAGTTCTATTGTGTTTTTATGTAAAGATAGATTCTGCACCCTAATACCCTACGCTGCAACATTTTACGTTTCGTTACCTTTCCTCTATAATTTTATTTTTTAAAGATTCGTGCTTTTTAGGCTAATTGTCCCCTCTTTTGGGGGTAAATTGTTCCGTGGAACAGCTTGTCTCCGAAAAAAGGGAGCAACTCGATCGAAGGAATGTATTGTCTCTACTCATGCGTACGAGTGATGCAGTAGCTAAATACACTCATAAATACATATTATATGTATAGATATAAGACCAAAAATATAGAAGGTCAACTTTTACCAAAAAAAAAAAAAAAATCCAATAATATTCAGTATATCTCTGATAAATATATATTAAATTCGAAATTTTCGAAGAGAGCAAATTATGTAAGGTATCAAAATATATTTCATACTTTTATATCAAAATGATACTTTCGGAGGGCCGAATTTGAAATTCTGGATGACTCCCTGTTATACCTGAAGGCTGAACCAAGTAGCTTAGTTTATTGGCTGCTGAAGCTGTTTATTAATAATGTAATTTTACTATGTTGCACTGTACTAACTTTATTTTAATTTACTATTTACTAGCTGTTAATTATTCTATGTATTTGTGCTTAAAGACTAGCCATTGAATCTTTACACACAAATTATCATTGTTAGAAAGCAAAAAAAAAAAAAAAAAAGTTGTAGCAAGTACGAGAAAACAACTGATTATTTGAACGATATCGTTATATTTCTTAAATAAATTCTTAGTTATATCAACGATCGTTTTTTCCTCTCACAAATTATGTTTTTAATGAGTTGTTCATCTTGCAACATCGTTGAATTAAATCAGCCTTCTTATTAATCTCGGAACTTATTCCACAACTTGTCCCAAGTCATGGCTGTTTTTTTTCGGCTTTACTTACTATAAATTTAATTATTGCAAATTCTTACGAAATACAGCTCAAAAAACACGTCTTTATATCAAAGGGACATATAATACTAGATTTTAATTTTGGAATAATTAATTGAAAAACCAAGTTGTCAAACACATTTTTAGCTTGATTCAAAAAATAGCCTCGCTCTCCCCTATATTTTTAGCTTGGTATTCTAACGTGCTTGATATGAATTGGTATCCGATAATAGTAGCTGAACATTATGACATTTTCTACTTTTCCTGCAGCTGTGATTTATCATCTTACAAGGAAGCAAAAGTCTTTTGTGCTTATCTCTCTGAATAAAAACGTGAGGTTTTGCAGTTTTGCAGAATTATAAAATATGAAAAATTCAAAATGTCAGGTGTTTTGAGAACTTATTATTGCAGTAAAGAGTGCTACGTCTCTTTTCAGTGCTTTCTTTTCAGTATATCTACAGATTCATAACACACAAACAGATTTATAACACACAGGGTAATTCTCAAGTGTTTTTACAAACTGAGAAGAATAATGCTATCTTCCAAAAAAAAAAACCCATCTCAAATAAAAAAAAGAAGAAGAAATTGAATTTTGACACCTTGAATTTAAGTTAACTTTTTCGCAATGATGAATTGCAATAGGTGTGTGTGTGTGTGTGTGTGTGTGTGTGTGTGTGTGTGTGTGTGTGTGTGTGTGTTGAGGCCAGTGTGTGTAAGCGATTGTGTGTGTGTGTGTGTGTAGTAGGGTGAGTCGAAAAAATCGATTTTTTTATTTCGAAATAGCATTACCTCTCAAAAGTTGTGGTTTAGTATCCACAACTTGGGAAAAATAAGAAAAAAATTCTAAGTTGACGTCTTCGGTTCGCGCATGAGGCTCAAAGTTGGAAAAAATATGTTAAAAATGGAAATTTTCAAAAGGAAAAAAGGAAAAAAAAATTGTAACTTTTTATAATGCAACTGCCATAAGCTGTAAATATTTTGTGCATTTTTAATCTAAAAAAATATTTTATAGCTTTTACATACGATCATTAGTTTGCACATCAGCCTTAAATTGGGCTAAAATCGCCTACAATGTCAAATTTCGAAAATATCGATTTTTTTTATTTCGAAATCGCATTACCTCTCAAAAATTGTGGTTTGGTATCCAAAATTTGGGAAAAATAATAAAAAAAAATCTAAGTTGACTCCTTCTGTTCGCGCATGAGGCTCAAAGTTGGAAAATATATGCTAAAAATGGAAATTTTCAAAAAATAATTTGGAAAAAAAAGTAATTGTTTTCTATCGAATCTGATTTAAACTGTTAGTAGAAAACATAATTTGAACCGAAAAATATACATATAACTTTTAGAAGGTACATTCTGTTTGTGCATAAGGCTCAAAGTAGGGAAAAAAAAAAAGTCAAAAACTGAACCAGAACGCACTATGTCGGTGCTATGCCGTATATTTTTATTCTACAGCGGAGTTGTCTAGACATTACACATATTCTAGAAGACAGTTCGAAGTCCCTGCAGTCTGCACTCCCTTTGGTTGTCACTTAGTCAGCTAGACCCGCCAAACAAACAGTATCTTTAATTAGCAACTGAAAGTGGATCAAAAAGTACAGCGTGTTTAGCTTTGGGTGAGTTTTTTTTGTAACTTTATAGCATATTTTTATGCTCAAGTTTTGTTATACTGTTCGCCGTTCTCCGACTAATAAATAATGGAACACGGGAAAACTTTTAAACGTTTAATTGTTTGTCCGTTTTTTGGTGCACCGAAAGGGTTAAGTCAAAGTGTAAAAAGTTAAAGTATCCACATGTAAAGATGTGTTGTTAACTTGTTTTGAAGAAAAATCGCAATCTGTAAAAGGCGAACCTTTTTCAAGGATTTCAGATTGCATATCTGCTTAAATAGAAGAAATTTACTGCAAAGCTTCTATACCAATGTACAGTGGTAATACCAATGTGCGTTCTATACCAATGTACATATGTATAGTGTACATCTACAAGAGATTGGCTTTTTAGCACAAGAACACGAAAAATTCATTGCACACTTGAAAGAAGCAACGTCAAAAAGTTTAGACTTCGCTTAATCAACAAAATGATTGAGTTTTGTCTTGAAATTCAATTTATCTTTATCACGACTAAATGACTTTCTCAAAGTGTAGTATTATGGTAATCCTTTATCAATTTTACAATACGTACATGACTGACCGTTGGTATAGAAGCTTTGCAGTAAATTTCTTCTATGAGCTATGCAATCTGAAATCCTTGAAAAAGGTTCGCCTTTTACAGATTGCGATTTTTCTTCAAAGCAAGCTAACAACACATCTGCACATGTGGTTATAACATTTTGACTTAACCCTTTCGGTACACCAAAAAATGGACAAATAATTAAACGTTTAGAAGTTTTCCGGGATTCCATTATTTATTATTCGGAGAACGGCGAACAGTATAACAAAACTTGAGCATAAAAATATGCTATACAGTTACAAAAAAAAAACTCACCCAAAGTTAAACACGCTGCACTTTTTGATTCACTTTCAGTTGCTAATTAAAGATGCTGTTTGTTTGTGTAATGTCTAGAAAAGTCGGCTGTACAACAAAAATATACCGGCACAGCGCCGAAATAGTGCGTTCTGGTTCAGTTTTTGACATTTTTTTTTCATATCTTGAGCCTTATGCACAAACAGAATGTATCTTCTAAAAGTTATATATAATTTTTTGGGTTCAACTTATGTTATCTACTAACAATTTAAAGCAGTTTCGATAGAAAAAAAAAATTACTTTTTTTCAAATTATTTTTTGAAAATTTCCATTTTTAGCATATATTTTCCAACTTTAAGCCTCATGCGCGAACCGAAGACGTCAACTTAGAATTTTTTTTTTTTCCCAAGTTGTGGATACTAAACCATAACTTTTGAGTGGTAGTGCGAATTCGAAATAAAAAAAATCGATATTTTCGAAATTTGACATTGTAGGCGATTTTAGCCCAATTTAAGGCTGATGTGCAAACTAAAGATCGTATGTGAAAGCTATAAAATATTTTTTTAGATTAAAAATGCACAAAATATTTACAGCTTATGGTATTTGCATTATAAAAAGTAACGGATTTTTTTTTCTTTTTTCTTTTTGAAAATTTCCATTTTTAACATACTTTTTTCCAACTTTGAGCCTCATGCGCGAACCGAAGACGTCCACTTGGAATTTTTTTTTTATTTTTCCCAAGTTGTGGATACTAAACCACAACTTTTGAGTGGTAGTGAGAATTCGAAATAAAAAAAAATCGATATTTTCGACTCACCCTAGTGTGTAGTACATGTTCGGGGGGCCAACCAAAAGATGAGCGGACTCCAAGGACCAGTGGAATACCTGCATCACCTGAAAGAGAGGGGTTGGTACTAAGAGCAGGGGTCACGTTGTCAAATTGCCAATCTGAAAAGGAAACCATCTAGCAACTGAGGTACAAAACGAAAAAATATAGCAATTTGTCGTTGTTCATAAAGAAGAAGAAGAAGAAGAAGAAGAAGAAAAAATCATTTCAACTTAGAGTCGCGTTTTCATTTTGAGTCGTAGAAAAGTGGAAATGGGTCGTGAAAACGGATCGTGTGAGGTGATGCAAAACAAGTAATCGCCTCTGTCGTTATTTATTCATACCTGATTACGAAGTAAGAAATTTATCAGATGATAATTTTCATCGAGAAGAAGCAACAGTTTGTGAAATAATGACGGCAGGAGAACGTTTTGAGAGAGTGTGTCAGTTGTTCCTTCGCCGATATCCCCTGTATAACACGACACACACGTAGTCGTTCTTTCGAGCACTTTGATGCACGTTTTCCACCAAAGAATCAATGTTATTGTGCAACGTATGGTAAAGTGTGACCATGGAGAGACAGCGTGTGCCTTTGAGGCGGAAAACGGCAGCTTAATTTAAAATTTCTTCCCGATTTTTTCTTGAAGTAATTCAGAAGCGTCTGCAGAATAAATAAATACATTTTCACGCAAATTTCCTGTATTGCGTCTAATGACTTATCCGGTGAAATATATACGGCAATTAGCTGCCCATTTTCACAGTGGCAGAGACAAACAAACACTTACATAACTGATATCAGAAACATTATTGTGTGTTTTTTCCCATCTCAGAAAATGCCCAATAGACCTATAGAAATTTCCACTTCAAGGATATTATCTAAGGTTAAAAAAAGTTTTCTTCTGGAGAAGAAACGCACAGCTACGAGTTAGGATCGAACTCATGAAATTTAGGTTTGCTCACTCAGGAATAGGACTGAGACTGACGTGCTTCTAACTGTGCTACTGCGCATTGTGCTGTATCCCTGGTAGCGATCACGTAATGGTAACACGAATTCAGTACTGTCTGCGTATTGTGCGCCTGGCAGCCACGAACGCTTCCATTTGAAAAAGGGGAGATAGGATTTGGATGCGCACTTCCCGATGCCTTCAGTTTTCGTTCGCTTGCTACTTCCTCGTTGCATTTCCCCCCCATTTTGAGAAAGTCAGAAGAGACTTGGCGCGTGCGCAGATTCGACGGAGGTCTCGCGAAAAAAATGTTAGTAACTGTTGTGAGTTCAATTGTTTTTCTCGCCTCAAACACGCCGACAGTGCGTAAAAAAGTTAAAAAAAAAAAAAAAAGAAACATCGGAGGGGAAAATGTTATTTTTCAGCTTGCTAACCAGGAAAGTACTCGACTTAAGTAATAATGAAAAAAGTTAAAAATGGTACCATTCGAAAGAGCAAGCTGAAACATGTTTTTGACCCAAAGATCAAGTGCCCTCGTCCCCTCGTTTTCGAGCTAAGGGGTCTTAAAGTCGGCCGAAAAGTAGCCAAATTTGAAGACTTGGCAAGAAATTGAAGCTACCTCCAGATTCTCCCTACCGCTGCTTGCTTGGCATCGCATCGTTTCCATGTTTGGTCATTTGCAAAGAAAGTAAAAGATGTTTTACGTTAACCCTTTACTTGTATGAGCTAAAATAAAGAATGCTGGTCAAGATTATGATGTGGAAAGAGAGTGTTTTATCCAGAGGAGCGAAAACATTACAAAGAAGTTAAAGTTTTTTCTTTTTACGCATGATAACAATACATTTTAAAATTTTAGTTATTTTAAGTTTTTTTACTGAACTAAGTTATATGTGTTAATTATTATACGTTAAAATATATTGCACGTGTTTCTTAATGAATAATTCAAAATAATTAAATAAATAAGTATGAAGAGCAGCTAATATGAGCTCATGTACAAAAAATGAAATAAATAGTCTTTGAGGTGGAAATTAAATTGTCATGGATTATGATATCAGTTCTTATTTTAAAAAAAATCGATACAAGAAGTTTCACTATCTGCTCACTCTTAGCAAAAATATTTATTTTTTTAAATTGAAATCGAGAAAAAATAAATAGAACTTTTAAAAAGAAAACGAATAGTAAATGTCAATAGCTGCAAAATTATATCCATGTCGGAAATTACATCAAGGGTAGAGGGAAATAGTTATTTTCATTCTTAAAATATACTAATAGAGTCGACATTCATTGTAAAAACCCCTGCTGTTCAAACAGAATTGGTCACTGTAGCGAAAAGTCTCTGTAACGTAAATGTAAAACATATTGCATGTTAATTTCGTACTGTTTAACAACATTAGTATAACTTTTACTAGTTCTGCTTTATGTTCAACGGGTAGGAAAAAACTAACAAAATTGTAAATCAATACAAGTTTTAGCTTACTTTTCTGAAAAAGTAGAAATTGGTGAAAAAATAATGAAAGAAGGAGTGATGCATTGAAAAAAAAACCGTTCAAAACAATTGAGTCGAAAAAGCACAACTTAATAAAAATAACTAAATACACAGAGAAATTTAAAATAGGAAAGTTGGGTTTTGAGTTGCGGAAACTGTGTACTTGTCAGTCTATCTATTGGTCAGTTCTGCCCCCCCCCTCCCGCAATAGCTTTTGAGTGCATAGTCTGATTCGACTTTTTTTTTTTTTTGATCGGAACATCTCAGCGAGGACAGCACACTCCCAAATTCGACTTTTTGATTTTAATAATATTTCATTCGATATATTTTTCCCTATACTCTCTCATAACTTTTGAGGGAATAAGTCCGATTCAATCAAACATTTTTTTTTCGAAATATCACAGAGAAAACACCTCATTCCTATTTGATTTTTTTATTTGAACAAATTTTCAGTAAATTTGGACCAGTTCAAAAAAAAAAACTCCCCCCTCCCCCCCGAGAAAAAATTTATATTTGCATTTTTTACAATTAAAAAACCTAATATATCACCCCCCCCCATTCATACTACAGAATAGCACTTACACTTAAAAAAAAAAAAAAAAAAAAAAAAAAAAAAATTCAGCTGACTTTAGGACCTTATATTTCGATAACGGGGGCGCGAGGGCAAAAACGCATGCTTCCAGAAACATGTTTTACAATGCTCTTTCGATTGGTACTCATTAAAAAAAAATTCATTATTCCATGATCGCGTACTTTCCTGGTAAGGATTCTTTTACTTTTACTAATATTCCATAACGTATTGACTTCCACTTCGATTATGCACAAATACGAGACTCATGAAAATTGGGAAGCTGAATTTAATTTTTAGGCAGTGGATTATGACAGTAATTTATCTTGTGATGCTTAAAAGTTTAAAATCGTTAAAGCCATCTAATCAAAAAACATTTCCAACACTACATTGAAGGCTTAGAACAATCTTTCCATTTTCACAATTCTTTTCATTCATTCTTAGCGAGGTCAACGGATAGTTCCAAGGGGATTATTCTTATGTCCAGGCAGAAGACACAGCACCTCTTGATGTCAGACGAAACTTAATAAATGAGCTCTGCGAACTAGAACAGCAATTGAGCGACCCTGGTTCAATCTCCGATGACAACAGCTAACTCCGCCGGACTCTAATGAAGTGCAACTCTAACAATAGTTCGCCCAAGTATTGTACTGTTAACCGGGCAAACAAAAGTCTTTTTCGGACTTCGTTGGGATGTTTTGATGCATTGCTCTTTACCTCTATTCCTTTTGTTTCTTTTAGTCGTCAAAATTTTTATTTATTTATATTTTTCTAAAATGTATTTAGCGTGTTCTAACCCGAATTTTATGGAGAATTTTTTTTCCGACTTGCTTTGTTCTCCGCTGTAAAAAAATATATATTTTCATAACGTAGATGTTCTGCTTTTAAAATTAAAATCTGCGTAAGTCCAGAAATGCAGATTTTCAGGTTATTACTAAATGTAGAATCTTAATTGCTATTGATCCATAACAATTGCATTGATAATTATATGTATATATATATATATATATATATATATATATATATAACATAAGAACTGCGTACTATGCGTCTCGCCTCCTGACAAGCACAGGACAGATTTGCGGCACATTGAGGTTGAAATAACATCCATGGGCAGGGGACTCGAACCCGCCACCTCTTTCTTACAAAGAGAAGACTACCTTTAGCCCTCCGAAGCCCCCTGATAATTATTTATCTGTGCTATAAGAGCACGAGCTCCAGTCTTTGTAGAGGATAGGAGGGTATTATGGAATAGTCGAGAAATATGGAATACCGAGGTGTTTATTCCGTTCGGTGCTGCAATATAGTGGAAATAACATGAACTAATCGAGAAAGACTCCCATGATGCATTGCAGTAAGAAATCGCCGCTTACTGTTGTCACTAGAGTGCTACAAAAAAAGTTTAGTTTTTGATTCTCAAGAGGTTTTGGAGGTAAGTTTTCACATTTTTAATCTGTTAGTATACATATGACTTAAAGTATTGATGTTAACCGTAATGTACACTAAAACAATTGTAGTTTTTTATACTGTAATCATTTCTTAGCTTACAATATTTGGTCCATCATTTTGAATATTCATTTCCCAAGATGGCGTGTCGGGTACTATGGACTTCTAAGTATTTCAAGACAACAAGAAAACAAAGACGCTGAATATATCGTTTGCGACGGCAAATTCTCTCAAGATCAACGAGGTGAAGTTTGGTTTCAGTGCTTAAGTTGTTGGTGTATGTGGGTTCATTTTGACTGCACGGGAGCTGAGCAAATCCATTACATCTGTGAGTTTTGTAAATAGACTAGAAACAGAAATGATTCACACTCAATGTCAAAAATTACAGCTACATACTAAATTATAAAGTATTATTATAATTTTTTTCATTATTTAATTTTTTTATTTGTGGTCCGATAACAATGTTTTATGAAGTTAATTAGTATTTCAATGGTTAACACCACCTATTCCATATTACTTAAGTATTTCATATTAGCTTCCATTTGTAATTTTCTTTTTATCAATTTTTTTTTATATTTAAAATTTTATATTTTCAGTAGAAAAAATCATATAAATTTTCATTTTTAGCCATCTTTTATAAACTATCACATAAAACATTGCATGTAATGCATTGTTTTGTGCAATCATGCCTAATGATTGGAAATTAAGTGGAAATTCCAAGTTTGAAAAAAATTTGCTACGCCTGGAACATTTTGAAATTTTGCTAAAAAAATATTGAAATTTGAAATTTGAAAAAAAGTATTCATTGTTTTTGCACTAATTTGTGTTTTTTATGCTTTTAGATGTAGTAAATATACAATAATACAAGCACACAAAGTTTTAGGCATATAAATCAATAATTGAAAAAAATCAGTTTTATTTGTCCACTGTAGCCTTAAAAGAAAAAAGTGCCCTAAATATATTTTTTAATGTGATTATTTATTGTTGGACTGTAATTTGTAGCAGTAATTGCATTTAATAAATAATAAAAGACAATATTAAAAGTTAATTTTTTGGCGACTTTTTTACAATTTGGCATTTAATTCTATTTCAGTATATTTACTCATATCGTATTGTGATATTGCAACGTTCTTTCTGAAGTGTGTCATTTCGGAAAATGTATTATTTTGTTTTAGAAGTTAGGAAAGGAAACTTTCTTTCTCTTTTAAACTTCGGTAAGAGTTTTGTTGGTTTCTGTGAGCAACAAAATTGTTCTTATTTTCTCTTTCGGCTTATTTTTGTGCACCTCCCCTTATGGTTGCATTCGAATGTCCCCAAGGGGTGTTTTACCCATTTTATGGGGTAAATCAGTGTTAATTTCAATGCATACAAAAGTGATAAGAATTGTCGCGACCATGCTAAACTTACGAATGTGAAAATTGGCACTTTTCAGGAGAGTCCAAGCACTGCATATAACTTTTTAACATCTAACGTATTTGGTTATTTTCAATTTTTAAACTCTTATAGATATCTTTAAGTGTAAAACTAACGTTCAAAGGTATCATTTTAATTTTAATTATTTGTAAAATTCGAACTTGAAAAACGCGAATTTTCACATTCGTTAGTTTAGCATAGTGCCGAGGATATATCGCCAAGCTTTTGGTCAGCAAGTGTTTGACGCCAATTCGGCGACATATCGCCAAGTTGGCGTCAAATTTGGCGAAAAAAATTATTTTTTTGATTTGGATTCAATTTGGCGCTTTTGGCGATATTTGAGAAAAATCCACTGAATGATGTTAGAATCGGCGATATTTGGGAGATTAATCATTGTAAAACATTTTTTGCATTGTTTCGTGGCAAACAAGGGATGTAAATGTTTCAATTGTTATCTTGTTCACTCCAAGCACTGTTTTAGCTTTTAAGGCATCTACTAAAAAATTTACACGTAAAAGGAAGTAGTCCATACTAAATTTTTATATCATACTTTGAAGGAATTATAGTTGAATTATAACTAAAATAGAGTATTTTTTCTGCTATATCAATTTTTTACAAATGAACTTTTAATTTTATGTCACGGGCAAAGCCGTGCGGGTACCGCTAGTTATTACATAAAGCTGATTTCTAAAAACAAAATATGCTTCTCTCATCTGATGAAACTGATACGTAAAAAGTATCAGTTTCATCAGATGAGAGAAGCATATTTTGATACGAATTGAAACGAATAAATAAAGTTGTAAATGATTGAAACATTTGAAACGAATAAATAAAGTTGTAACACCTGTTGAACACAATGCAGCTAATATAGTTCTTCCATAGAAGAATTCCTTAGCGTTTCAAAAATATTTGAAAATAGAAATCACATCAAAACACATTTTATCAAAAAATAATAAATAAAAAACCCTCGTGCGTAAATAAAACATCTCGAACTTTATTTTTAATCCGCTGCCAAAAAAAAAAAAAAAAAACATAAATAAATAATAAAATGTTAGCTTTCAAGAATAATTTTTGTTAGAAAAAAATCGTCTGACAAAAAAAGAATAAATAAATAAATAAAATCAAACAAATATATTAATAAACAGAAAATCATATTTGCAAAGCTCTTTTTTAAGAGTAGGAGTCGGCCACTTTTTTTCTCAGCCTGTATTGCTGCCATGTTTTCTGAGTCAGGGTTAGAGCCGCGCATTTAGACTTAGAGTTGAAAAATCGGAGTCCTCAGTCGGAGTCGGTAGCGGAGGAGAGTCAAAAGTTCTAAAATACTAATAGTAATAGTCGGTAATTTTTTTGAGCCTGAATTTATGCAATGACTGCGGAGTCGAAATCGGAGGGAAGAACTCGGTGTCAGGGTCGGAGTCCAGGAGTCAGAGTCAAAAAGTTAAGCAGGAATTCAAGTGAAACACCATTGCAATCGCTTCGAATCGATCGCAAATTGCAATCGCTACCGAAAATCGAATTACATTAGAATCGCATCTCGTAGCGATTGTAACTTATCCAAATTTGGGAATTTGCGATTACATTGGTGAGTTGCAATCGTCCGTGTTTCACTTGAATTCCTGTCTTAGTTTGCTATCGGAGTCGATAAGCGGAGTTGGAGTTAAAGGCTCTAAAATTTTAATAATAGGAGTCGGTCAATAATTTCCGAGCATGTATTTCTGCCATGGTTGTAAAATCGTAGTGAAAAAATTGGTGCTGTCAGTCAGGGTCGATAGGCGGAGTTCGAGTTGAAATCTCTAAAATCCTATTAGTAGGAGTCGGTCAATCTTTCCAAGCCGGCATTTCTGTCATGGTTGTGGAGTCAGAGTCAAGGAGTCGGAATCGGAGTCCTTAAAACAGCTTATTCAGAAAAAATATTTTCCATACATTCTTCATCAAGAGCATTTTACAACTAAGTTCGTTTGAAGGAAATCAGCATTTCATTTCGTGATCTACATTGGTCTTATATTTCTCCGTAGGGGCTAATGTCAGGTTTTTTGAACTGTTAAAAATTGGACGAAAAATTGATCAAATCAAAAAGTGAAAGATGGGAATGAGGTTTTAATGGTCGAATCTAAAACCAATTTTGAACAAGTATAGTGAAAAAAAAAAAAAAAAAAAAAAACTTTTAAAGTCGCCTTTAAACTGATAACTGACTGAAGTTGAAAATACTCAAAATCCAATTATATACTTTCTTACGTAGCCTTGAAATCAATGTGTTAAATGTGATTTCAACAAAACTTTATAATTACCACTATTTTTTATCGTTTATGGCAACATTTAAAATACGAAAGTAAAACACGGGCACTATGACAGAGAAAGTAATTTAAGAAGTGTAAAAAAACGAAGGCTGATTTAATTCAAAATCAGCTCGATTTTTTTTCTTTTAGTTTCTGCTTTTCGCACACCATTTCTTAAGATTTTTATGTCTTGTTCAAATTTTGCAAATCAATTTTCACCCACTTTCTGTGATAGAATTCTTCCGAAATTTGGAATACGATGTTAGACTAGTTGAAAATGTAGTATTCTGTAATCAAACTAACTAATTAACCATTAATTATTAGTTTCTTCTAATTTTAATCATTATTTTTGCATAAATCCTCTAATATGAGGACGAAAAAATGCTTCCAAGAATTAAAATTAAATTTTTACGTAGGTCTCTGATTTTTCTGCTTCAGATAAGTTTTGTTTCTATGTTCCAAGGTAAGTGGAACGATAATTATATTTTTTTAAAACTAATTTCATAATTAAATGAAGGTGAGCCTTCAGTTGAAAAGTCATTGTTGATCACGGTCGTTTTTGAACACTGCCTTTAAATCCAATTTTTAAAACGGTATAAATATAGCAATCAGTGTATGCGTCTGGCGAACTTTCAATGTAAATCCTGAAAAATATTAATGAAATTTTAGGTTTAGTTGCAACTTATTAGCAGATAAGTGTTTTTTTCTTAATTTTTAGTTTGCTTGGACCATCTTTGATATATTTTCTGCGTTGACCTAAGTAGGAATTGACTTAAAAAAAATCTCTTTTATGTTACTTATTACTTAAATAAATTAACAGTGCTGATAGTTTCAAAAAAAAAATAATTAAACGATGTCGTATACCAAATGTTATTCCAATTGAGAAAAAAAAATCAGAAATTTTCAGTAGGCGGAACGTGACGTTTTTTTTTTTTTTTTTGCCTTTCCAGTTAAATTTTCCAAGAAGTAGATTGAACTGGTTTAAATACAAAACGTCTTACATACTGATTTCTACTATTAATCCTTCATTATTTTATAAGCAGTTTCGAGTCCTCTGAACTAAAACTAATTACTACATCAAAAGACGACTACCGACTAACACGTTCTTAAAATTTCGCAGAGCTGTAGAAAGTTACGGACTGATGACTTCAGTATGCAAAATCATTCGCGTAATGCGTGTAGAGACGAAAATATTTGCATTCATTCGTTTCGTAACGAAGGGGGAAACTTCGAAACATTTTGAAAATGTGGAAACATTTCGTGTTACAGATCCAATTATGGAGAATACAGGAAGAGATATAAGGTTGTGTAAAATAGTCTCTAAATTTCGAAATTCAGGGAAGTAAAGCAGTTCTCTGCATAATGTGAGTCTCTGAAGAAAGAAACGTAAAATGTATTCGGCCATTCAAAAAAGAATTGTTTCATTAACACGACATAACTGACATATATGTAATAAAGGTAGGGAAAACGGGAGAAGTTTTTGCTTTGAAATGAAACTAAATGTTATTTAGTGATATTTCAAGGATAAAGATTAATCAATATTTCAAACAAAAATGTCCAATAATAGAAGCTGGCAGCCGCATACTTCCACAGAGGGCGCCGTGGCTTGGTTGAAAAGCCTATCTCGTTAACAGGACATCACAAGTTCGAATCTCGTCGGTGGCTGAGCGCTAATATTTTCAAGTGACAATTTAAAAAGTAACAAGTAACGAAGCTTTAAAGAACATACTTCTAAAATGAATCATTCATTTCTATCAAAAACTTCTAATAACATCAGCAGGCAGCGCGTATACTGCGAAAGAGGGCGCCGTGGCTTA
>JAXGGA010015865.1:0-28031 GCA_038373865.1 Uloborus plumipes
GTATTTTAAAACGTTTTATGTATTTCAAATTGTTTTATACTGAAGTAAATCCCAGAAATTGTCCAATCTAATGTACATTAACCTTTATTAGGCAGTTTTCCTTACTTAATTTCAATCTCCAATTCCTTTTATTTTAATTTCAATGAAAGTTTTCAATTTACAAATCTCTTGTGGAGAAGGGAGTGGACGATAAATTGCTCGCAGAAAGGTATTAAAATCAACTACATTAACTGCTCACAATTTGCTTATGCTGAATTGCTTATGCATATTTAGCTAGTTTTTACTCCATTTGTTAGCCTTCAATAGAAGAAGGGCTGTAAAATATTGGAAAGATCTAGAAAAAACGAAAAATAACAATTATAAATCCGTTTGAAATAAATTATTAACCTGGTTCATAGGTTCAAAATCTGAAAATTATGAGTTTTAACTAAACCAGTACATTTGTAGTCACTGATAACAACTTAGTCAAAATATATTACCTCATTAACGGTCACTTTGTGCCAAGCAAAACATGGGATGATAAAAATTTAAAAAAAATCTTAAAAATAGGGCAGTTTTTAATCAGAAAACACCTTGCAATGCTTGAAAGCTCTGCATTTTTACTTTACAACATCCCAAATTTCCAACATTTATAATAATACACAGAATATTACAATGTATTGTCTGATCTTAGGTAAAACCTTCCCCGAATTTACGCATGCGGCAGGTCTTCTCTGATATTAATAAAAAAAGGGTGTTAGGTAAGATAACAATAAGGGGAAGAATAATAAAACCATTTTGAGCCGTAACAACGTAGAACGATGCTAATTTAGAATACACAGTTTAGTTGAATATGTCAAAAGGATATAGCAAATGCAAGTTTTAAAGTGAAAACTTCGGAAAATTTATCATCCACAACCCATCTACCCTTTTTTAATTGGAACTGTTCAAGAGAGCCGGCCCGGTTTTCACGGACGGACAGTAGAAAGAACGATTTCAGCAACTTCGAAAGTTGTACTGAAACAGCAACTTCACAATTAATAAATAGTGCACTGAGTTGTAGACATTACTGGAAACTTCTTTTTTCTAAAATAAGGAGTAAAAACCTATTTCACAACATCTCCAGGAGAAGACAAGGCTGTGTATTCCATTTTTATTTATCAATACTATTTTTATTAGCTTGAAAAGTTAAGGTGAAAATTATATTTACTATGCAAATAAATTTTAAAATCAAATTTTTTCAGCAGTTGTGAAATAATTTTCAAGAATCCAACTGAAAATTTCAGTGGGATCTTCTTGCAGCGAGTAATAAAAGCTATTTTCTTTTCTCGGAAATTACGAGCTTAACATTTGCCCTCTGGAGCTTACCCTAAGATTATTAAAACTTCATGAATGTTTTAATTTTCTTAGTATACAATTTATATTATGTTTTGTTCCTTTTGAAACGTAACCCTGCTTGCCAAAATAAGTTTACTAAAACTTATAAGTTCGTGACTTAAAAGTACTTACTTAAAAGTTTACTAAAAAACTTAAAAGTACTAAATTTATAAACTGCAATTAGTCTTCAATCCAAAATTTAATGATAAATCAACCTTTATCTAAGCACGAGATTTGCGACACGCTATCAGAATTAGAAAATCACATTTCAGAAGGTTCTGACACCTTCAGAAGAAAATAGAACTGAAAATAAGGCAGAAGACGTAGGCAGCGAACGGGGGTGGCGAGCTAAGTGAGCGGTGGGAGGAACAATTTAGTAAATAATATATTGTTTGCATTTTACTTTTTAACGCTGTTCAATTTCTCGTAAATTCCATAAAATGTTCTCTTACATAATTTTATGATAGTTTTATTTCGTGCTAAAACTGAAATTTCTGTTATATTTAGATTTTATTTTTTTGTTGTCTTAGATTAAATACATGAAATAAATCATAGAAAATGTGTCTTTTATGCTGAATAGTAACTAATACAGTTAAACAACTTCTTGTAATAGTTCAATTTAAAAACAGGAAATAAATGCGGCGTTAATAATCGATATCACATACGTAGATTCCATTTTGACCCAAACACAGTGAGCGTATGTTCGGAACGAACACAGCAGCAGGGTTAATGTTGTCATTCAATTTAATGATGGATATCATGATTTTATTACTACCAGCTGCGGGACCCGGCATTGCACCGGCATTAAAGTAGCGAGGAAAATTTCAACAAAAACTACTCGCCGCCAAGACGGCTCGCTTTTGAAGTAGTGAGAAAAGTTTAAACAAATTAGCGCCGCCACGGCGGCTCGCATAAAAAGTAGCGACGAAAGTTTCAGCAAACTACTCGCCGCTAAGACGGCTTACCTTAAAGTAGGGAGAAAAGTTTGAGAGAAGACAGTTTCAACAAACTACTCCCCGCAAAAGAGGAACGCTAAAAAGCTTTCCTGCGTAAAAAAGTCAATCATACTATTTGCACATGCTTCCTCAGAAATAAAAACGATGTCAAAGTAGCACACACTAAACACTCTCTCTAAATGACAAAAAAAAATATCTTACCAAAAACAATCATTCCTAAATCTCTGTCTTCCTGTAAAATTAATTGCAAAATTCTAAACGAAAAAGTTGTTTTAATATTTGGATCGCAGCCAAAAAAAGTCCCTGCTAAAAACATCAGGTTAGGTGGGGGAAAGTGGGGCTAAAATCGAGCTTTTTCAAAAAATGGCCCAAAAATAACATGATTAAATTCATTTTAAAGAAACTTTTGTTTCATTTTATATGAATTGGATTCATATAGATTAATATGAAGCAAAACCATTTTATTTTGTTAGATTGTTTTATCTCAGTGATAAATTTAAAACATCATGTGTTAATAGCCTCACTTTCCCCCATGGTGGGGTAGGTAAAGTGGGTCTAGTACACAAAATTAGTGAAAATTTAAACAAAAATGTGTAAATAATGATTTTGACGTAAGTATACAATGAAATTGAAATACCCTAATTTCATTTAAAGTTACAATTGCGTTGAAAAAATTTTTATTTGCCATTTAACGAATAAAAACAACGTCATCAGTTTTATTCTTTACTATCATTCACTATACTATAACGTTCTAGAACAATCTTCAACTTTCTACGAAAACGCGCCAAATGTCGCCAAGCTTGGCGACACTTAATAACTTTTCGCCGAAATTGGCGACAAAAATTTGTCGCCAAAAGTGATACCAATTTGGCGATATCTTGTCAATTTCTCGCCAAGCCCATTGACACCCACCCTAGCAGCATAATCTCATCGGCCGATGATCGGCCATTCATCGAAACCCGATGAAATTCTCATTGGCCGGTGATCGGATTTCCATGAGTTTTCATCGGGAATTGCTCCAAAATGTCTCATCGGCCAATCAGAATCCGAGCAGCAAAATCCGATGAGTTTACGATGAGATTTGGAGCAATTTACGAGCAGTGCAGTCCCGTGCCGATGAATTTAGGATCAATTTTGGATGAAAATACGATGACAGTTGGATCAATATACGAGCAGTGTAGTTCCGTGGCGATAAATTTTGGATCAAAATGCGATGAGAGTTGGATCAATTTAAAGAAAAAAAAAGAAAAAAAGAGCGCAGTTTAGTTCCGTGGCAGTGAATTTTGGAACCTCTTTTTAATTTCCTCCAACCATTTGCGACTGGCCAACTCCAGCATCGAACCCGAGTTTTCGGCGCGGAAAGCCAACGCTCTACCACCACGCTACCAAGTCTACGAATAATGAGACCAACACTGCATATTTAACAAAAATTTGAGATTGGGAAAATTTTCATCAGAAAATTTGATCTTTACGACCTCTTTCCGCTTGGCATATTTTCATCGGGAAATTTGATTGGAAGTATATAGTTTTCTAATAACACATAGCTCGGTTAATTTTCATCGGGAAATTTGATCGGGAGGATATCGTTTTTCGATGTAATATAGCTCATCTTATTTTCATCGGGAAAGTTGATCGGAAGGATATCATTTTCCGATGGAATTTTGATCATCTTATTTTCATCGGGAAAGTTGATCGGAAGGATATCATTTTCCGATGGAATTTTGCTCATCTTATTTTCATCGGGAAAGTTGATCCGAAAGATATCGCTTTCCGATGAAAAGTAGCTCATCGAAAACCGTGCTCGGATACTGATCGGAACGATGTCGTCGTGCGTTACGGGATCAGTTTACGAGGAGTTAGTTGATCGGCCGAGCAAAATCCGATGAGTTGATGCTACTTGGGCATGTTAAACCAATGGCAAAGCAGGGAAAGCAGCAAGAAAAAAAGTTTTTGCATCTAAAATAGCAGAACAAAGGCCAATTTCAGCAAGATAATAAATAATAAGCACATAAAATCATAAAAATAGTAGCAATTCTCTAATTATGTAGCGTCATCGTAAACTTTTAGTAAAGTTTAGCCATGGACAAACTTTACCCTACCTCAGAAAACCACTCATAATAAATAGTATTCTAAATTTTGTTTTTACATCTTTATGTGGGGCTGATTCTTAGATGTTCTACTACAAGTCTATATCAAAATTTATGACATTTGCCAATGAATAATGGTTTTAGAGGAAAGTTCATAAACAGCTAATTCTTACATATCACATACACCGACCATAAAAAAGCATTTCGTAAACATTAAACTTGCTTAGAGTGTTCTAAAACTAACATAAAAATGTGGAGAAAATTACGTGCCTCCTTAACGTTGTAATTTTCTCTACATCAATGGCACAAAGGTATTTGTAAACTTTAACATAAAAATATTTGCTATGATCTCAATTTATGTCTTAAAAAAAGAATTTACAAAATATTTTAATTAGAAAAGAGAAAATAGTTGTATTTCAATATTGCCCCACTTTCCCCCACCTGACCCTATAATTTATTTGAAACACATTTTAAAAATGGTATCAGAAAAAAAAGTCATTAATTAGAATAAAAAAAATTGTTAGAACTTTGTTGTAACACGTAGTCAAAATGGCAACGAAAAGAAATAACACTCTTTAATTTTAAAAAGTTCAAAAATTTAATTCATGTTTTAATATAAAATAGCAACGGAAATAAATAAGAGTCTTGAAATTTTAAATAGTTTAATAATTGAATTAAAGTTTTAATTCAAAATAGCAACGGAAAGAAATAAAAGTCTTGGAATTTTAAATAGTTCAATAATTTAATTAACGTTTTAATATAAAATAGCAACGGAAATAAATAAAAGTCTTGAAATTTTAAATAGTTTAATAATTGAATTAACGTTGTAATTCAAAATGGTAACGGAAAGAAATAAAAGTCTTGGAATTTTAAATAGTTCAATAATTTAATTGACGTTTTAATTTAAAATATTAACGGAAAGAAATAAATGTCTTGGAATTTCAAGAAGTGCAAAAAATTTAATTAACGTTTTAATTAATATCTCAGCTAATTAACATCGTACAACTACGTGGTTTGTCTTATTGTCTTTAGAAAATTTCAAATAGAATGGTACTATGTTTGATTCTCTACTCTCAGCGGTTTTTGAGGAGTTCAAGTTTTAGAAGGACAGACAGACAGACGCGGACAGATTTTAATAGTATTAATTTTAAATGAACGAAGCCACCATGGTTTTTGAAAAGTTGCAGAACTTATCATTTTGAGTGAAAAATATTTAAAAATGAAAATAAATTCAGTATCACACATTTGCTTTAAAATAGTAAATTTGTTTTAAGGACAAATGCATTGTTATCAGACGATAGAGGAATTTTTGAATTGCATAGGAACAAATTTATATGAGTTGAAAAAATCCTAGAAGATAATATATACAACGATGCGTAACATTTAAGTGATACATCAAAGTAGATAAATGATAAAATACTCATTTTTTTTGAACAAAATTATGAAGTTTCAAAAATTAGCAGGATGTTATAGTGTCCTTGTGATATGTAGCTCGAGTGACTCATTTGGATCAGTTCAGGCGGCGGGGCCCAGTATTACCTTGCCTATATTTGTAAAATTCTTGGTGACAGGAAAAAACTTCCCCGACAAAAGTCCCCGGAAAAAACGTCCCCAAGGAAACAACGTCCCCGGAAAAAACATCCCCTAGGAAAAGCGTCCCCTAGGAAAAAGCGTCCCCTAGGAAAAAACGTCCCCTAGGAAAAAACCTCCCTAAGGAAAAAAACGTCTCCAAGGAAAAAAAGTCCCCGAGGAGAAAACGTCCCAGAAGAAAAAAGTCCCCTGGGGAAAAACGTCCCATTGAAAAGACATCCCCGATGGAAAAGCATCTTGTACGAACAAAAGTTTTTTTGTTTTGTTTTAGTGATGAATAGAAATTGTAGCAGCTTTTGTTAAACTATTTTTTTTTGCAACAAATGATATTAGTGGTGCTTTTTTTTTCATAATCTAGCTACTTAGAAGCGTTTATCGCTTGATTTAATGTTTTTTTTTTTTTTTGTAATTTTTGATATTATTAAACAGTATTGGTTATTAAATACAATTATTGATCAATAGCGTTCCTTGCAAATATGGTCGAGCCCACTAGAATATCGGTTAAAGGAATATCCCGCTAAATATAATACATTTTCAATGTACCAAACCGTTATCGTGCATTATTTTCATCCCGGATAATAGAATGTCCCGCTTTTTAGAATATTTTTAAGTGACAAAATGGCTATTCCATTAACCCATTAATGCCTGACATTTTTTTGTTCAAAGATATTTTGTATACTGGTTACAAACAGTGTCTAATGGACAGGACAAATAATGAAAAAAATATTATGTAAAAAATAAATTTTTTATCAAGGAAAGAAAAATCGTCCCTTAAAAGTTACGATAGACCCCAGAGGGTACATACTTTTTTTACTCAAATTTTTTTCTGCCTACGATATAATATTTAAAAAGTCCTTTTATAAGAAGAAATAAAACCAGCAATTAACATAAACTGGGAATCTGGCAATAACTTTGAAAATTTAGCTTTTTTCCTTGAGATTGTGAACGATGTCATTTTTGATAAAGATCATTTTGAAACTGCTACAGAACGCACATTAGAATGGTTATGTGCTGCAATCTGTTAATAACGAATTGAAACAATATCAAGGTATTAATTGAACACCATTATTTGGTTGAAATGTTCATTTTGGGGAAATTCAGACCCCTTTTTGGACCATCCCTAAAAAGGGACGCTAGGCATTAATGGGTTAAGCGGGCTCATCTGTATAAGGTCTGGTGGGGTAAAATGGTTAATGGGGAAAGTACTTCAAAAAAATCTGTAGTTTACAAATAAATGTTTGAAGGAGTGATTTTTTTTTTTATTTTTAAATTTGAATGTTTTCTCAGGTTTGAAAAAAGATATAAAGATTAGAATGGTGTTTTTTTTTTTTTTTTTTTTTTAATGAAAATTACGAGCTCTATTTGTCCAGCCAATTGAAAGTTGCACGAATGTGCATAAAAATCGGCTGCATGTGAATATTTTTCCCCAAAAAAATTTTTTGTCCCATGTTCAGACATGTAATAAAATAATCTAAAAAGTTCGTTCTAGTTTTTTTAATCCTAAAAAAAATCCCCCAAAAAAATCAATTTTTTGAGCCTTTTAAAGCAGGATCCCTTCTTAACAAAAAAAAAAAAACAAAAAAAAAACCAACAAACTATTGAAGGATTCAACTAAGAAACGATTGACCATACATTAACATTTGCTTATTTTTCCCTGACAATTATATAACTTACAATGAAATAAAATAAAATTAAAAAAAAAAAAAAAAAGAGAGAGAGAAAATGTTGAAGCAAGTCAATTTAAGAACAATTTTGTTGATAAAATATAATATTTCTTTGTTTCCAAAATTCAAGTTAGAAAAAAAAATTTAATAAAATATCTCTAATTTTTCAAAAGAATTACTTTTATTATGATTAAAAATTTAATCCCTCACAGAAAATTATTAAAAAAAAAATTGCACCTCAATTTTTTTCCTAGGGGACGTTTTTTTTTTTTCCTAGGGGACGTTTTTTCCTGGGACATTTTTTCCTAGGGGACGTTCTTTCCGGGGACGTTTTGCTGGGGACGTTTTTTTCTAGAACCAAACTTCTTTCTTTGGGCTGTAAATCCATTACGTTTATTTGTATCTCACTGTCTGCCTAGTTGTATATATAAATTGATGCTATAATGTATAAGGGAAAAAGCACATATGCGTCATCAAAAATGAGCAGCAGCTTCAAATGCTAATGTTAATGCAAAAAAATTGTGCGGATTTTTGGGTTTTCGTACAGCTTTAACTTTCAGAACATTATCATTTCTTCGAATCCCGAAGAACTACCAAGAAAACACCGCATGTAAAAAAAAAACTAAAAAAAAAAAAAACACTTTTTTTTGTTGCTTAATTTCGCATGCTTTGTCTCGAAAAATATCCTGATTTTTTAATTAATTAATCTGTTATTTAATTTATTTTCTGACTACTGAAAACCAAATGTAAGCTACAAACAGCAAAATTTCCCTTTTTTTTTGCCAATCAGTAGAAAATATTTCAAGGCAGTTTTCTTCAAGAAAATGTGGTAAAATATTGCAGAAAAATATCCTTGCTGTGAGATAGATTCCACATTTATTACAGATTAATGAATAAATTAAAAAAAAAAAAAACATACACAATGCTATACTAGTAATCAAAGAACAAGGCAAAAATTAAAACTACAAAAACGGTGACCAAACATGGTGAATAAGATATTTTGAAACTTATGAACACCTTTTAATAATGGGCGTAAAGAGAACGAAAAAAGAAGAGTTCTGCTGAAATAAATGACGGAAACTTTTTCTACATCTGAAAGCGTTCGGCGGTTAATGGAAAGCAGGGGGACAATTTCCATGGCCGATTTAACACGGGGGCTTCTCCGTTGCCAGATCCCTGAGCGCGCGCTTATCCGACGTCGGGTCAATAGAAGCTATTTATTGCAAGGAACGTCTGCGGATGGAAGATCAAGGAGGGGTGGAATATTCGTTGAGAAATGGAACACCTACCTTTCGTGTTAGATGATATCGATTCATGAAGGATCTGAGGCGTTTGGAAAATCTTGGCTTTATGTTCGAATGATTTTGAATGTCGTTTGTAAAACACTTTAAATGAACAATTGGTAACTGTTTACTAGCAGTTTATGAATTTAAGCTTTTATATATATATATATATGTATTTATGAAATGATATTATTTTGAATGTGCAGATAATAAGAGTGAAATTATAAGTTTCAAAATGGTGTATGATGATAGGTGGGTGTGCCAGATAAGGCTATATGGGCTGGAAAAGACATCCCTCACTTTTTTAGCCTACTTTCCCGTTAAAAATAAAAGAAGGACGTATTAAAAGTAGCTTAATGCATCTAAAAAATATCGCCAAGTCCAAAAAATATCGCCAAGTAAAAAAAAATATCGCCAAGTTCAAAAAATATCCCAAAGTTAAAAAAAATAAAAATGCAAAATGAATATCGAAAAATTAAAAATTTGAAAGTGGGTATTGAGATTGAGAATTTGTGTGTCAGTCGATCGGTCGATCGGTCTGTCTGTCCCCCCCCCCCTACTAATTCCTTTTGAATGAACATTCGATTTGGACAAACTTTTTCTTGTTGGAAAAATCTCGGCGAGTACAGCTCATTCCCATATTTGCTTTTTCGATTTGAACAATTTTTGGTTCAACTTTGAACCGTTCAAACAACCTGTCCCGCGATATTAACTTTTGAGTGGACAGTCCGATTTGAACAAACTTTTTTTTGTTCGAAAGATCTTATCATTGATACTTCATTACCGTATTTACATTTCCGATTTGAACAATTTTTTCGTTCAACATTGAACCGCTCAAGCAAGCTGTCACACCTAATAACTTTTGAGTGAACAGTACGATTTAAATAAACTTTTTTTTTTTTGTTCAAAGGATCTCAGCAAGGATACTTCATTACCGTATTAAAATTTTCAATTTGAAAATTTTTTCGTTCAACATTGAACCGTTCAAGCAACCTTTCCCCACCTAATAACTTTTGAGTGAACCGTCCGAATGGAATAAATTTTTTTTTGTTTGAACGATCTCGGAGAGGCTCCTTCCCATGTCTCGCTTTTTGATTTGAACCATTTTTCGTTCAATATTGAACCGTTCAGAAAAAAAAAAAAAATAACAGCGTCTACGGGGAATTTAAGTTGAACGTTGATCCTGAACTTAAAGTCGGATTTCCTTCAAACTAACTTTGTAAGAAAATGGTTTTGATAAATAATGTTTGCAAAGTACTTTTCTGAATAATCTTCTGTGAGGACTCTGATTCTGACTCCGACTCCGCAAACATGGCGGAAATGCAGGCTCAGAAAAAAAAATGACAGACTGTGCAGACGATTTTTTGTTTATTTATTCATTTGTTTTATTTTATTTATTATTATTATTATTTTCTTTTTTGGCAGACGATTTTTTTTTGTAACAAAAATTCTTCAATCACGAGCGCATTTTATTCTTTATTTATATTTAACAACTGGCAACGGATTAAAAATGAAATTCGAGATATTTTATTAAAGGACGTTTTGATGCTCTTTGTACTTTTATTTATTTATTTATTTTACTTTTTTTTTATTTAACGATTAAGGATTTTTTTCTTCGGAAGAACTGGAACAGTTACATTCTTTAAAAGGTGCGACAAAACTTTATTTATTCCTTTATTTACTTTTTACATATCTATTTCATCTGATGAGAGGGGTATATTTTACTTTTAGAAATCAGCTAAGTGTTGAAAAGGTATGTTTGACATAATTTTCAGTCTCAGATAATCAAGAGAATAATGATTAGATGCTAGATTGCCGATGTCGATGTACGGGAAAGTAGGCTTGTTTAGTTCTTGACAGAACTTCTTGTTGATATACTATAACGAAAATTCTCCAGATCGTGTTATCATTCTAATCAGAAAACCTAATTCATGATAAAGTGTTATTAACAAACCGTTTTTTATTACTTGACGATTATCATTTGTGGCCCCACCCCCCTTTTTTTGTCTCGAATGTCTCGAAAAATGTCTCGAAACTCAGGTTTAAAAGGTCAGAGTTGTGTTATCGTCAAGACCAGAAGTCCTTTTTTCAATATTTTGGACTTTGGGGCTATAAACAGCAGTAGAAATAAAAACAGAAGATCTCTATCAAGGGGTTTTGGGCAGAAGGCCTTTCAGTTTAATACAGCTGAGGTGTCCCAATGAGTAAGGCGTCAGATTCGTAACCGGAGATTCCCAGTTTCGATTCCAGCCGATCCAAGATCCACTGTGTTCAGTAATGGCGGCTGGTTCCACGTTAAATATGTTTGTGGCTGAGCTGTTAAGGCAAAAAGTTAGTCCGAATCTGATGCTACAAGAAGAGGGATGTTTTGTCTAAAAAAAATAGAACAAACGCCTGACTAGAAAGGTTAAAATACGGAAGGTGAATGAGTACTTGAAAGTAACACTAAATTACCAGGTTTGTAATAGGAGAAACATAACATCGATTTAAGCCTGTCAAATGTAATTGTGTGCTTTATTACATGTGTCATAATTGCAAATCTTTTGACAATTTTGGCTCAAATTCATTAACGCGTTACATTTATATTTTTCATAAAAAGGTTTTGAATATTTATTTAATTGATCTATTAATGCATGCGGTTCCCTGTCATTATTCCTTTAAGACACATTTTAAATAACGTTTCCATCTGCAGAAATATTCTCCTGTCAAAACGTAAACATTTGTGACATTTTCCATCACGAAAAGGAAATGGGAAAAAACCTTAAAAGAGAATAAGTTATTTCAAAAATCACGTGATTTCTTTTCTGACATTTCAAATAACAATGTTCACCTAACAAGTTCACGAGGAATCTCAAGGGAGGTGGGGGACGGTAAATAAGATTTTGTTTTATTTCTGTGTATTTTCTTTCCTTAAAAGATGATACGGTATGCAAACCTGCAGGGCTTGCCAGAACCTTGCACAATTTTGACATGGGTAAAGCTCACAACAAACAAAGAGATCACAGAGTTACAAAAATTGCAAAGAATCCGAGTATTTGTGTTTTTTGAACTTGTTACTGACGTTGTTAAAAAAAGATTTACGTGCTTCCATAGGAGCGAATTTCTTTCATGTGTATGCCATTTCTCCATGAAAATGTAATATTGTCAACTTTTTTTTTGGCGCGGTACTGATGGTGCGAAAATGATTTGTCTCTTTTAGTTAATTGCCACTTATTTTTTAAAAAAGTGCTTGTGGGATCACGTATGCACGATAGATGCTATTGTGCTTACTTTTTTTCCTGTTATAGAAGAAATTCCACACTGCAGTAAATACACAGGATGGCATTCTCAAAAAAAAAAAAAAAAAAGAAAAAACTGTTTCGATTGTCCTTTTAAGACTGAATTAGCAATAATAATAGTTAAATGAAGTAAAAGTGAAGATTTGCCTCTTTCAGTAAATTGCCACTTATTTTTTTAAAAAGTGCTGTGGAATCATGTATGCACGATAGATGCTGTTGTGCTTGTTTCTTTCCTTTTTTCTGATATAGAAAAAATTATATTTAAGCGTTTTTGAGTTGTTACGAACTTGCTAAATATATGTTGTACATTTCAAATTGACATTGTGTCAAAAGAGAAGCAAAATGATCAACTTTGGACAAACTCTTTAACCTTTCCATTAATTTGCTTTGTATAGTAAAAAATAAAATATACTGTGTTACTTGAACAGTTTTGAAACAGTAAAAAAAATCTTCTAACAGCTTCTTTATCTTATTTTATAAGTTAAAAGTACAATTAAATAAAACATATCTTATTCTAATCGTTAATGAAATTGTTTTAATAACACTAATGATTAATGTTCCTCAGTTATATACTTTTCTCTCCCGGTTCCCCTGTACCTACTACAACTTGTAGTTTAACCGGTTGAACGGGGCCCTCAAGGGCAGGGCTGCGGAGTCGGAGTCGGAGTCGAAGAGTCGGAGTTGGACTTATTTTGAAACAAAGGAGTCGGAGTCGGAGTCGCTGAAAAACATGTCGACTCCGACTCCTACTCCGACCACCGATTTGGATGAAATTTTATGGAGCTAAAAACATATCTTTGAAACTAACAGATACAAATTTTCAACGTCCAATGTCCAAATCCTAAGCATCTAGGATCATTAAAAAGGGCTTCAAAATGGTGGAGTCTGCTTTGTAAAACGAAGTGCTATATTTGGGCTTATGCAAGTGAATAAAAAATATTTGCAGCAAAAATGCAATGTGTCAAAATTAAGTCTGACCATTTAACAAGAAAATGATTAGATTTGTACGGAGTCAAATGACAAGAGGGGCACTTGTCGTTTGCTCTGGAGAAAATGGACTTTTTGAGAAGTCACAATGACCTCCCATAATCTTAAACTGGGATACCCCAGCTTTCCCCTCCCTAAAGTGAGTCTTGGCTACGACCATGAATAAAAATGAAACTTTTAAAAATGGACTTAATATTTCAACCTTTGTTTAGGGTTTTTCCCTTTCACGTTTGGGTAAAAAAAATAAATAATAAAAAAAAGCAGGAGTCGGGAATCGGAGTCGGAGTCGGAAGTTTTAAACTCCCGGAGTCGGAGTCGACTATGTTTTCTCCGACTCCGCAGCCCTGCTCAAGGGCCGTCTGTTTTTTTTTTGATCCAGACTAGAAGTCGAGGAAACACCTGGTCCAGAACCACAAGAGGTATCGATTTACTTGGGGAACTTGTTCCCACGAGCATTTTTAAAGTCCCCCAGCTACCATATGAAGACGGTGTATCTTTGATCGGCTATGATCAAACCCAGAGCCTTCCGGTTGCGATTCCGAAGCCTTACCGATCGGCCCACAACGGCCTCTTAGTTATATACTACTTATGTGCTACACTGCCTTACTCAGGAACGAATGTTTTCACTTAAATTAATAGTTTGTGGGATCCACACTTGACAGGTAGAATGTAAAAATCCGTATTTTTCTAGTTAGTTTTTGAGTGAAGAGCAAAAATGTGAGTTGCTTGTTTATTTTTTGTTGAAATCGGCGAACAAATCATTAAAGTGATGCCCCCTTCCCCCAGAGCCATCCCCTTACCTCCAAATACACCTTTAATCAGGGGCGGCTCCTCACTATGGGCCGGGTGGGCCGGGCCCACCCAGAAAAATTGGAAGAAAAAAAAACATATATCGCTTTGTATATCAGCTCAAAAAAAAAAAGGTCCCAAACTTATTTTCAAACTCCCCCCCCCCCCCCGAGCATCACACATTCAGCGAAAAAAAGATTTCTAAATCCATCGATTTCAGCTCTTCCGGGACCTCCGTGACAAGCGCGCGCTCTTTCCTTTCTCGCGCCCCCTAAAAAAGCGCGCGAAAGGAAAGAGCGCGCGTTTGTCACGGAGGTCCCGGCTCTTCGCACAGGAGAACTAACGTGGGCCATCTGGCCAAGGCCCACCGGCTGCCCAAGGCACACCTCCGCTTTTAGCCAATCGCAATGGCTGGATTAAGGAGAGCGCTAAGTGAAAACACCCCTTGTAATTTCTGCCGAGAGGGCACTTTCTGATGGTGCCCTTTGTCCCCAACCAAAGCGGTGGAGAGGGAAGTGTTTCGTTTTTGTACATGAGCAGAGAATGTCTGGCCGCTGTGTTAGGGAGAAAACTCTTCCCTCTTTGCGGTCCTTATTTTTCTTTTCTTTTTTTGCTTGATTTTTGTAACATTTATCTTTTTTTTTTTTTTTTGTGTGTGTTTCTTTTTTCATTTTCAACACCTATTACTAACAGGCATAGAGATTGCTAGTTTCGCTACCCCCACCCTCACCTATTTGCCTCCATTCATGCATGTTTTATTTATTAATTTGCGTTTTGGGAACTGGAAAATTGTCTCTCGAAATTTTTGTGTGAAGACTTTACCCCCCCCCCCTCCCCCCACCAGCTCTCTTTAATGATCATCCCTGCAACTTATATTGTCACATTCAAAATGATTTTAAAGTCCGAAAACACACTTTTAGATGTTCAATAAAAATGTTGCTATTGCGCAACTTTTCTTAAATCTTATGACACGTAACATTAACCTTAGTACTTCGAATTCACTGAAAGCAGTAACCGTAAAAAAATAAAACTGAGCGTTTATAAAAATATTGAGTGGATTAAAGTCTACTTTATATAAAAAATATATTCAGCTTAAAAATAAATGAATACTCATATTTTTAAAATTATTATTATTTTACAAATTGCTTCACAATTCATAGAAGAAACACGTGGACGATTTTAAAACTATATTTTACAATATATTTTCCTGAAGTTTTATAATATATGAAATATTAAATATTGTTTAAAAGAAATCTAATTAAAGTAATAATTTCCATCAAAGTTTAATAAAGGTACCTAATGGTGCGGAGAAACTAGGCGTTCTACGATATTTTCTATTTCTAACATATAACACATTACCATGAATGTCAGTCAAATCATGTATCCCAAAAGAAAATACCAGTTAATCAAATGTTTCTGACAAACATAATCAAATTAGTCATTTACCACATCAATTTGCTTTTCCTTTTGGAGCGAGTTACCTATTTCGTTTTTTATTTCTGTTTAACTACTAATTATATATTTAATGTATATAAATTTAGAATACATTTAATGGAAATGCATTTATATTTATGTTTTACAGTTTCTGTTTTAAACAGGCATAAAATAAAAATGTAAATGCTACACACAGTTAAAACTTTTTCACCAGATATTCAGTATTCGGTTATAATTTTGACTTGACATTCGCTATTCAGAAAAATATGGGATTCGGTGCATCTCTACATCACGACCAAATCAAGTGTCCTTCTCCACGTCGCATTCTACGGTTAGTCACATAGCGTTCATTTCCTGCCCCCCAGGGAAAATATGTCCGCACCACATATGCCACATGTATTTAATTAGTGGTCAGCTCCACTTGGGAGAGCTTAACAATGTACATTTGAACGTTTGGTGGCATACCAGAAGGACACTATTTTTATGATTTTCCTCGTGCTTTTAAAAAATGAATCAAGTGGATTATTTATTAAAAACACCATTTTCAACTTTGCCGCTTGAAGAGAAACTGGAAATAAAAAGACTTGGACCGCACCAGCCGCAAGAAATTTCTTTTTCTCAAACAGATGGAAAGAAGAAAAGAATTTTTTGCACTAGTTGGTTCACAAGGAAAACTTGGTTAACTGCTATCTTGGAAAAACAAAAGTTTATTTTGTTTTTACTGTCTTTTGTTTGGTGGAGAGAGTGAGAGTGTCTGAGTGAAAACTGGATACAAAGATCTTAAACATTTGAGTGAGAAGATAAAAAAGCATGAAGTATGTGCCACTCATTTGTCTAACGCTTGTAAATTTAAAATGCTCGGAACTGTAAATATTGGAGCAGAAATCAATGCAGCAGTCAAAATCAGTGACGGCTCGTCACTATGGGCCGGGTGGACCGGTTCTAAGAAGAATGGCGAGGGAAGACACCCTTCCGAAAATCCCTCTATGAGCACAAATTGTCCGGCCCGAGCGAATTTCTCCCTCCTTGTCCACACAACCGAAGCGGTTGAGGGGAAGTGTCACTCAATCATCGTTGTCACCACTACCCTGTGTTTGGAAGAAAACACTGCAGGCTTTCACCTCTTTACATTCCGTCCTTCGATATTATTATCATTATGTCATTCTCTTGAACGCATTGTACTTTGTGTATTTCCTGAAAATAATTCAATTCAGCTGTCATAACCATAATTAATTTTCAGTACAAGCGTACTTTAGCGAGTGGGACCATAACTGGTCAAACCAGTGTATTCCAATTTATTTAAAAACACATACATGCATTATAATTGAATATAATAAAAATATCAAAATTATAAAAGTGACATTTTAAGTTCTAACACCGTGAGAATTCGTTTTTCCATAAACTGAAACTATAGAACATTTGTATCCGGACTGAAAAGGAACATCTTATGTGTTCCTTAATTTGTCAGAGGCTTCCCGAAAGTCATACATTGTTTGGGGGGAGAGGGGTTGTTTTTAGGTGTAAAGGTTCCTTTTTTCTTTTTTTTTTTTTTTTTGTGTGTGTGTGTCTAATAGTCTAGTACCGTGATGTGTGAGGAGGTACGAAACCTCTTTTGTAGATGTGATGAATATTTTCATTTGTCTTAAAATGGCATAATTATGAAAATTAGCTTGCTTAACATTAGTGATGTGTAGAAAACCGGTCATTTGTGCGACATATCATTGTTATAATTAAGTATCATAATTATATTGATTGGTTAAGGCTTGTGTAGCGTTTAAAATATAAAACCCATGCATTAAATCAAATTATATAAATTTTGCAGTGCTGTCGGAAATTTGTATTAATTGAATAAAATATTATTTTACGCAGCTCAGCATTAGTTTACTAACTGTTGTTTCCTTCATTTTATTTGCGTAAACATTACTGTGGAATATAATTGCGGGCCCACCCACTAAATTAAGGCACGAGCCGCCACTGCCTTTAATAGAAAGTTGGATTAGAATTATGTTGAAGATAAGACCCACACACTCTTACCTGTCAATTTTTAAGCGAAAATAACCTTGATCTTCTAGTCAATATTTCGTATGCATTTATGCATCAAGTTTTATAATGTTTCCTCTGTGGCTGTCCCTTCAATAAAGTGTCCCTTTTTCAGAGGTAAATACATGGAGGCCCGTATCCAAAGGGACTGGGACCAGAAAAAAATGTCCCTTTAATAAGGGTGTCCCTTAAAGGAGGTACTACTGTTTTTAGGCCCTACGAATTATGTTCGGAACGAAATTTTTACCCAGTCCCTCCGCACATATTCGCAAAGTTGAAGAAAACTTTGAAATCCCGCGCGTTTTCTCATTCCGATCCGAAAGAACGGGGAAAATCGAGGCTGGCATTCATTCAGCGCTCCACTTGTCACGCGGGCAAGCTATGGGGAATCCACTTCTTAAATTTTCCCTCTCCATTTCACGCAGAGCGACATTTTTCCCTTCCCTTTTCCCCGCCATTTGATTTCTAACAAAGAACCAAAGCATTCGTAGCCTCTTTTTTATTATTTTCTATCAGAGCTTTCCGTTACACTGCTGAAATATAACACCCATCGTTTGGAAGGCTGCTGTTCATTATATTTCGTTCTTCTTCGAGCTCTGATGATGATGGTGATGATGATGATGAAAGATATGTAAAGCTACATATAAAAAAAGACTGTTGAAAAAAAAAAAGGGAAAGTCGCTCTTTTTTTACTTTCTGCAATTTTTCTTTTCCTCTGTAAGGTGGCGGATGTCCGCAGCTAACGACTTTTTGTAGCTTCGGATATGTAATTCAGTTCTTTCTTTTTGACTCCACTTCAAGATTTGAACTGCTTTATCCAATATCAAAGACAAGATATAAAAGATTATTTGTTGAAATCATTGAAGTTGTCGGAAGTCAAGTTCCTTAAAGTATATCTTTTCTTAGATAAAGGGAGGAATATACAAACCAGATATTTTCAGGTAAAAAATATCTTTTAAGAGCATGTGGATAATTTATACTGATGTTAGGATTATTCCCGACAAAAAGCGAAAAGGAGGACATTTATGAAATAAAAATTAACCATAATGAAGAGCAACATACATAATTTTTAAAGAGCTATTTTTATTTTATTTCTTTTTTATTTATTTATTTATTTTTTGAGCAAATATTGTACATTTTTTAGTTACATAAAACGACTGAAACGTGAAAAACACCATAAACAGTCATGACAACGAATACAACGAATTAAAGAAATGGTGGTTTATCAAACCTATGCTTCTAGGAATTAATTTAAAAACAGCATGAGACTTGTATTTGAACAATTTTTAAAACTCAAGAAAAAAAAGAAAAACCTGCAGATGACGCTGTGATTCAACTTGTTATGCATTAAAAGTGACATAAAGCGCACTGTACAGTTCTTCATCAAATGTATGCTGATGATCATGCTTTTGAGTATGGCGATGAAAAATCTCAAGATGGAGAAACCGAAGTAAGATGCTCTAGAAATCATATCTATTAACATAGAGAGGGCAGCCACTTGTCCAGTGGTCAGAGATGTCTGACCGGATTTGGAGGTTTTGGATTCGAATCCCGTTTCGGGCATGACCGTACTTTCTCTCTGCTGTTCTTGGCCTTTCTTTATATGGGATTGTACTGTGAATGACTGCCTACCCTATGAATGGGTCCCTGTGGCATATGTGTGTACTGTGGAAGTCGGACTTTACACCAAATTGCAGTACATTTGGAAAAGTGAAGCAGCGCGCTCGAAATTGCCAGCCTGGATGGCACAAGACAAAAACAACTGCACAGATGCGGTATTACACATATTCATGTATATAAGAGGTGAATGTCACTATATCCGTCCTTAGTAATTCACATAAAATATAGCTTTGTATTTAATAAAAGATTATAACATTTAAAATCTAAACCAAGTGTATTTAATATGCCATGTGCAGCAATTTCGTTGAAATAAACAATAATGACGGGCAATAATTAAGACCAGCGTCTTGAAAATAAGCTCAGGATTTTACTCTGAACACATTTATTAATAAAATAGATCTTCTGTTATGGATGGCTTGTAATAATGCCATGTACTGAATGTCTTTATCGAAATATATGCCTGTGCCATTGCAGACGATTTCTGCGAGTAAGTAGATTAGGAACGAATTTAATTTGTTGGTTGCGATGATATGAAACTATTCTGAATAATATTCAATTATGGAAAATTGTGCTTAGCCTCGAAGAATAAAGCATGAGCGGTCGAATAATTTGCCGACGTTTGCAGAAGTTCATTTATGAGCAACTATCTTCGTCTCTCTGATTAGAAAACTTATCAGAATTTATTGAAGCACAATATTTAGCGAATGATTCAATATTGTATGGTGTCGGAGATTTTGCACGGGAATAGATTTTCTTTACATTTAGTATATTTGCTCTTGAAATAGAGAGGTAGCATGTTATGCTATTCGTGTCTACTTATATAATATATCAAAATATATTGATTTTTAAGACATTTAATTATAAAAATTATTGATGCATGATGAAAACGAAGGGAAAAAAAAAGAAAAATTTCTTCGCATTGTTTTTTTTTTTTTTTTTCCTTCTTCTTCGCGATGATATTTTGTCGTTTATTTTCCTGATCTAAACGGTTAGTCAAACCTTTAAACCTCAAATACGAAAGTCTTTTCTATTTCTATTTTTTAATAAATTAACGGAATAAAATGTGTTTTAAAACTAATTTATCTGTTATAAAAATGCAAAGCACGCCAATTTTAATAAGTTGGCTGAATTATGCTATTAACGAAAAGAAAGTTAAAAAAAATTTTTAAAAATAACAACATTCGGCATATTATTAACACTTAGGTCGAACCAAAAGAGATGTAAAAATAAATAAATAATTAAGTAAATAAATGTCATGCTCATTTAAATGTGATGAAAGTTTGTTCTTTTACTTATCAAAGTATATAGCAATTTAATGTGTCCTTTATTACATATGGAATAAAATAATTGTAAAAAAGACATACTATAACTACAACGGTATGTATGCAAATAATAAATGTTTATATATAGACTTTTTTATCAAACTAGTTAGGGAAAAAGAGAAACACATGTGTCCATTGATTGAAGGGAAAAAATGATATAATTTAATGTGTCCTTTATTACATATGGAATAAAATAATTGTACAAAAGACATACTATAACTACAACGGTATGTATGCAAATAATAAATGTTTGTATATAGACTTTTTTTATCAAACTAGTTAGGGAAAAAGAGAAACACATGTGTCCATTGATTGAAGGAAAAAAAAATGATATTTCTATGTCCATGCGACTTTTGAGGCGTGAATAAAATGATTATTCTCGACTGAAAATATTAAGATCCTTATTGGGTGCAGAGAAAGTTTGGAATACAATGAGCAGCATACAGCTTAGAGAGCATAAATTTTTAAACTAAAAGTTCTTTGCGAATGGTGAATATTGAGACGACGCGAGTGCATTACGTCTGAGAAGAACATGTAAAGTTGCTAACAACGGAAAGTCGTTTCCCTTCATAAACGAATTACCTCCTAAAACTTGGCAACATCTGGAAGGGCTAAAATTTAATCTCGGCTCTTGAGAATGGCACAGCCGATGCGCTATATTCCTGAAGGCACATCCGCCTGCTAAGTACTGCATTAAATGAATAAAACACTAACATGCTTTCAAGACGGACGGAAAGATGTTGTCGCCATGTGGAAATGCTGATTGCAAATAAAATTACTACAGTGTCGTAGGAGATTCTTGCGCGTGTACTGTAGGAAGGAATGCCAAAATAATAAGGAAAAATCTTGCTATACTGACTACGTTTTAGTTAGACATAAAATGTTTGCTTGAAGTTGATTCGTGTCAAGTAAAAGCACTATGTTTGACTATTAAAATATTGTTAATATATTAGAGAGTGCCAAAATATGAAGGGAAAAGGATATGCTATACTCACTGTTTTAGTTAGACATGAAAGGTTTATTTTGTACACTGCAAAAAAAATAAAAAATAAGCTGTTGTTTTTACTGTATCATACAGGCTGCAGAAGTTCCAGTTTTGAACTGTAAAAGCACAGTAATAAACTGTAAAGCTAGCTTTTATACAGTTTATTATCGCTGTGAAAACTAGCGATTTTACAGTTTATTACTGTAAAATTAGCAATGTTATAATAAAATTAGCATTATACTGTAAAAACATTAGTATTATACTGTAAAAACCACAGTATAATATAGGTAGCAGAGGTTCCAGTTTAAAACTGTAAAATGCACAGTAATAAAATGAAACTAGCAGTTTTCAAGTTAATAACTGTAAACTGGCAATTTTTCAGTCTACTACTATAAAATTAGCAATTTTACAGCTCTGTACCTCAGAACCAGAACGACGTAAGTCCAAAAATGGCGATTTCCCCTTTTTGCTTCATCTTAATCTTAATCTCTACTAATAATAAAGCTGAAGGTGGTTCTGTCTGTCCTTCTTTCTTTCTGTCTGTCTGTCTGTTACGCGCGTAGCGCCAAAACCGTTCGGTCGATTTTCATGCCACTTGGCACAAAATTAGTTTGTAGCATGTAGTTTTGCACCTCGAAGCGATTTTTCGAACATTCCATTTCGTTCTTTTTCTATTCGAATTCTTAGAGGAAATTCGATAAAATAGGGAAGAAATATTCCATACACATTTTCAAGTCTTATGTCATTCGAAAGCTTGAAATTTTCTGCACAAAATGACGTTCTTTCGAAGTTTCTACGATCATCAGGAGAGCTGTAACAATTGTTTTTAGAATCCCGAAATTCAAGGCTTACCTTCAGTAAAGCAAGCCAAACGATTCTAAAATGGCTTTGCTCGCGAATAAAATTTGTTTGAAAATAGAGATGAAATGAATTATTTTATCAACGGAAATCAACTTTTCATGTTGTTACCATGGTTACGTTTTTATTTCGTTCTTTTTCCCTTAATACTTTTAAAAATGTATTTGTTTTTGTAACAATCCAAACTCCAAGCCTTATTAAAATTAGTCAAATGAAATATTAAAAACCGTGATAAGATGGCACCTGTCAATCAAATGAGAAATCGAGTCCTTTCCTTAAAATACAGGATACCATTCTAAATTTATCGTCTGCAAAACATATTTTACTTCATTATTAATTTATTTCAATATAAATTGCAGCAAATGGCTTGAGTGAACGAATTTAGCTTTTAATTTATCGTTTGCTGGTTGATCTTTGTCGATGTTTATTGTTTTTATTATCATTGTGAAGAATAATGCACGAAATTTCTATGACTAATACTTAAAATTTTTAGGATCAGTTGAGTTTAAAAGAAAAAATTGCTCCAAATATACTTTTGCAATGTGATTATTTATTGTTGGACTGTAATTTGCAGCAATAATTGCATTTAATAAATAATGAAAGACAATATTAAAAATTATTTTTTTGGCGACTTTTTTACAATTTGGCATTCAATTCTATTTCAGTATATTTACTTCTATCTTATAACGATATTGCAACGTTCTTTCTAAAGTATGTCATTTCGGAAAATGTATTATTTTGTTTTTGAAGTTAGGAAAGAAAACTTTCTTCTTCTTTTAAACTTTGGTAAGATTTCTGTTGGTTTCTGTGAGCAACAACATTTTTCTTATTTTTTCTTTTGGCTTATTTTTGTGCACCTATCTTTGGGGTTGCATTCGAATGTCCCCAAGGGGGTGATTTACCCCTTTTATGGGGTAATCAGGGCTTTCAATGCAGACCAAAGTGATATGAATTGGCGCGACCACTTGGCGATATCTCGCCAAGCTTTTGGTCACCAAGTGTTTGACGCCAATTTGGCGACATATCGCCAAGTTGGCAATAAATTTAGCGAAAAAAAAATTTTTTTGGGTTCAATTTGGCGCTATTGGCGATATTTTGCGAAAAATCTACTGAATGATGTTAAAATCGGCGATATTTAGGAGATTAATCATTGTAAAACATTTTTTTGCATTGTTTCGTGGCAAACTAGGGATGCAAATGTTTGAATTGTTATCTTACTCACTTCAAGCACTATTTTAGCACTTAAGGCATCTACTAAGAAATTTACACGTAAAAGGAAGTAGTGTAGGGTCCATACCAAATTTTTATATCATACTTTGAAGGAATTATAGTTGAATTATAACTAAAATAGAGTATTTTTTTCTGCTATATCATTTTTTTACAAATGAACTTTTAATTTTATACCACGGGCAAAGCCGTGCGGGTACCGCTAGTAATATATTAAAAATTACGTATCCCTGTGTTTGTGGCCAATGGACTCCTCAGCTACTGAACCGATTTTAACCAAATTTTACACGCAGTTTCAGTTTGGTCAACTTAAATGATAGGATAGTTTTTATCTCAATTTAGGACCGCAATATATTTTTTATTGCAAATTATGTATTTAGCTACCAACTTTTTTGTGTTCTTTGCTAAGCCTTTTTACTAAGCCTTTTTTGACACCTCCATGGCTGAGCGACATAAAGCACACGTTCTGGCAGCTTCTGGAGCGCAGTAAACAAGTAATAATCTTTCTTATCTTAATATATAAAAAATACATGTCCCTGTGTTTGTGACCAATGGACTCCTCAGCTACTGAACCGATTTTAACCAAATTTTACATGCAGTTTCAGTTTGGTCCAACTTAAATGATAGGATAGTTTTTATCTCAATTTAAGACCGCAATATATTTTTTATTGCAAATTATGTATTTAGCTACCAGCTTTTCTGTGTTCTTGGCTAAGTCTTTTTACTAAGCCTTTTTTGACACCTCCATGGCTGAGCGACATAAAACACACGTTCTGGCAGTTTCTGGAGCTCAGTAAACAAGTAATAATCTTTCTTACCTTAATATATATAAATTACGTGTCCCTGTGTTTGTGGCCAATGGACTCCTCAGCTACTGAACCGATTTTAACCAAATTTTACACGCAGTTTCAGTTTCGTCCAACTTAAATGATAGGATAGTTTTTACCTCAATTTAGGACCGCAATATATTTTTTATTGCAAATTATGGATTTATCAACCAGCTTTTTTGTGTTCTTGGCTAAGCCTTTTTACTAAGCCTTTTTTGACACCTCCATGGCTGAGCGACATAAAGCACACGTTCTGGCAGCTTCTGGAGCGCCGTAAACAAGTAATAATCTTTCTTATCTTAATATATAAAAACTACGTGTCCCTGTGTTTGTGGCCAATGGACTCCTCAGCTACTGAACCGATTTTAACCAAATTTTACACGCAGTTTCAGTTTGGTCCAACTTAAATGATAGGATAGTTTTTATCTCAATTTAGGACCGCAATATATTTTTTATTGCAAATTAGCTACCAGCTTTTCTGTATTCTTGGCTAAAATTCTTTAAACATACCCGGAATGCCACCACATAATCTGCGGTTAAAAATTGGTTTACCCATAGTTCTTCTACGTAATTTAAATCCACCGAGATTATGCAATGGTACGCGTTTAGTTATCAAAAAAATCACCGAGAACATTATTGAGGCAATCATTTTGACTGGCAGGTTTAAAGATGAAGTAGTTCTGTTGCCACGTATCCCAATGACACCGTCAGAATCTTCAGTACCCTTCAAAAGGCTACAGTTTCCCATTCGTTTAGCTTTCGCCATGTCCATTAATAAGTCCCAAGGACAAACAATGTCAATTTGCGGTTTAGATTTAGAAAATCCATGTTTTTCCCCCAATTTTCCCCCTATAGGTCGCTTGCTCCCGTGTGGGAAAACCGTCTAATTCTATTTTTGTTTACAAGAGACAGATTAACAAAGAATATTGTGCACCGATTAGTGTTGAGTTAAACTGAAATTGAAAATGCTTATAATTCAAAAAATAACAAATAATATTGGTTAATTATCTACCCTACCTACATTATTAAAAATAAAATGTTACATTAAAAAATAAAATGTTACAACAGCAATTAGCAAATTTTTAATTAACTCGATTATTACAAGCTTGAATATAATATTTCTAAGTACTAAAATGCTACATTTTTTGTTGATTTTTTGTTTCTAGCAAACTTAGGAAATTTTTGTTCGATTGTTTTCATATTTTGACCTCAAATTCATATTTATATAAAGTTGATCTCTATAACGGTAATAAAGTTTTTCGTTTCTATTGAAACATTATAGTATAACCCATATCTTAGCCACACCAACGCGTGGCCGGGTCAGCTAGTTGTATGTAGAATCTTATTCCACATCGACTCATTAAAACAGTAATCTATAAAACAAATTCCTTCACAATTATTTAGCTGCGGGAAAAGAGCACAAGTCCCATCCTTTGCACGTATCCGACCATCGTTTTTCCTCTCTACTGAAAAATGACGAAAATGGACTTACGCCAGTCTGGTTCTGAGGTACAGAGTTTATTACCGTAAACTACCACAGTTTACTACTGTTATGTGAAAGAACATTGATTAGCTATTAAATACCATCAATTTAGTATGAGCTGATTCCATTATTGTTTAGAGAAAGTAAATGATATTTATCGAAAAATAAATAAAGAGAACATAAGGTCAATTTAAGTGTGTTCAAATTAAAAAGTTTTTTTTTTTTTTCATATAAACGGGAAATAAAACTACGCGCCCTTAGATATAAGTTTACTAGTCGATTCAATATTGAAAAAATAAATAAATAAATAAATGAAGCAAAATCGAATCAAATATGAGTAAAAAAATAGTTGCATTTGTAATAAGAAAAAAAATAATAGGATATTTGAAAACATTTTTAGTAAACATGTAGAAATGATTGAAAACTGAAATTAATTGAAATTGATTACGGCGGGTGGGGATGCATTTATTGGTTTTAAATATCAAATACAAATATATTTATGCATATATATTTATGCATATATATTTATGCATTGAACACTTTGAATGAATTTAAATGTAAAAAAATGCATTTATTTACAATCTTTAGCCAGATATCCATTCTGAGAAAAAACATGTAACAAGCAGTTTAATTCTTCAAATTATTAAATGTTTTAATTTGTTCTTGTTTTGAGTAAAGATAGAGTATTTTACTTGGGTACATTTTTTTCGACAATTTTTTTCTAAACAAAACTTTACAACGTCTTTTAGTATTTTTCAAAACAATTATTCTCACATGCAGCACGATATCATTCAGCGAGAGAAGAAAACTATTTTTGTCCCCTGAATCAATATAAATAGAGGTCAAAAAACACACTAAACCTCTTCATGTGAAGGAAAAAATCCTACTATTTCTATTAATACTCGAATTCATAGCATATACTCCTTCTTTCTCTTCTTCGAATTTCCAGAATATTTCCTAAATTAATTAGCCAACAGTTTATTTCCGGGTGGAAGAAAAAAAAAATCCATGATCGTATTGGCAACAGCTTCCACCTCATTTCAGGAGGCCGTTTTTCTTGCTCCAAGATAAGTCGATACTGAGCAAGGGAGACTAGCGCTCTGATTAGCCCCAGTTGGCTCTAGAAAATAGGTAACAATAAAACAAGGCATTAAGATTCTTTCACCAGATTTTCCGGATATTTGATGTTTCTTTTATTCTTTTCCAACAACGTTTTACGAGAGTTAAACCAATAAACTGTGCAATAATTGTTAATAATATGGCATTATAAGGACCGGCCTAAAATATGCTGGAAAACAATTATTTAGATGACATGCTTCCTTTATTCAAATTTTTAGAACAAATTCTGTGACTGAATATAAAGCAAATAACTGTAATCATCAAAAAATAATTTGAGATTTTTATTTCTTAAGGATTAATAAGCAGAAATTTTTTTGTTTTGTGATAACTTTGTATCCGTTTTCTACAATTGAAATCAAAGAAATGTCTTTTACTTTAGCAGTACGCTAATCGCTGCACTTCTCTAAAGAGTAAAATTGAAGTAACTGTAACAATACATCCTTATGTAAATTAATTGAAACAAATTCGAAAAATTGAGAAAACTAAGAAGAAATACGATTTTATCTGAATTTATGTAAAGTCAAGAGATTTTATAACATAATAGGATCTCAATACTTCTTTATTAACATTTGGATATGATTTAGCATGGAATCCACCTATTGTTTACACTCATTTGTAATATTTGAGCCATTGTACCAGACATGAATTAGTTCAATGATTAGCTTCTCCATAGTTGAACAGCCCTTAAGCAATTTCGTTAAGGCGTCGGACTCGTGACCGGAGGGACCCGGGTTCGATTTCAGCCGATCAAAGATCCACCGTCTTGATTAATGGTGGCTGGGGGACGTGAAAACTGTCGTGGTCATAAAGTCCGCAAAGTGAAACGATACCTCTGGGGGTGACGAGCCAAGGGTTTGCTTGGCCCTTGGTTCCGGTTCAAAAAAAAAAAAAAAGAACAGAGCGCTCTTCAGGGCCCTATCCCGGTTAAACCACGAGTTGTGGTAGGTACGGGGGCCCTGGAGTGTGGGAAGCCTTTATGCTATAGGCGATTCTTGCATATAGCCCAAATATTCTCGACTGGATTGATACCAGGAGAGTTCCAAGTCCTCCATTGTCTCCATTAGGTTCTCAGACATGAATTTCCTGGTAATTTAGGGCGTATAATAGCAAAGGGCTAAATCTGGCT
>JAXGGA010015866.1:0-28028 GCA_038373865.1 Uloborus plumipes
CAAGCGTAAGTTTTGAAAATCGTAGCACAACATGTAGACAAATAGTACTGCAATCTAAATTGTATGCTGCGATCTACTAAATAATCAATTGTATAAAAGGTGTTGCTATATAGATTCAAACGATTAAGAAACTTTCCAATTGTTTGAACTAATATTTATGGGTTGGAAAATGAAAATAATTGAAAAAAAAATCTCTAGTCTCAAAAACTCAAAAATTGTGACAATTACGAAAAAGCGGAAAATGAAGGGTGTTTGAGTACCATCTTCCATTAAGAATAGGGAACTGAAATTTTAGGGGAGGGATCTCATACATAAATGTAAAAAAAGTAGGGTGCGCCTTGGTCCGTAGCAAAAAAAAAAAAAAACAATTTTTGAACCACCCTAACGGGACATATTACTACGGCTTGGCAATTACTATAAGGTAACTACAATGAGAAACAGAAAACAAAAATTGTAGCATACCTAATTACAAGCTGTTCAATTTAAAACGATGCATGATAGATAATTGTCCCTCTCCGAACTCTAGCTCATGCGGAAAAAATGATTTCCGTGAGCAATAAAGGCGAAAGGTTTAAGAGGAAAGTGACGAAAAATGTTTATATTTTAAAGAAAATAAATTCATTTTTTTACATTTTAGGGAATATTCGGCGCATAAGTGAAATATTTACTTTTAGAGCGACTTACGAACGAATGATACTATTATTATTTTGCTATGGAATGTGATGGGACCATTAAAATCGTCGCATAAGTGAAAAAGGCGCATAAATGAGGCGGTGTATAAGTGAGAGTTCACTGTATAGAGGGGTCTGTACTTGCATGAGTATTTTTGCAAACGGTCAAAGCTTGGTGATTTTTGCGTCCCGCTTGCAGCCTTGCACAGAAACCAGTAGTGTTGCCAGAAGGACAAAAATATTTTTTTCCTAATTTTTATAATATTACCTTTTTGAAAAAAAATTTTTAGTACCAAAAATACTCGACGGTATATTTATTAAGAATTTTTTTGTAAAATCAGGAAGTTTTGTTCCGAATCACTCCACTAATCCTATACAACTCGTTTTACGGTACCTTTGTGCTTGAAAATTAAATAGGAACTTCGGAAACGACAGACGTTGTCCTGTTTTAACATTTTGATTAACAGTTATGGAAGAAAAATATGCAAAAAGAGGGCTTTACTTTTTTTTTCAAAAATACTTTTCATTTTAAGGCTGCGTTTGATGAATAATATTTTTAGCTCCTTGAGGGATTTCAACAAAGAAGCACACTTAATAGTGTTTCAACCCTCGAAAGCGCGACATATAATTGACCGTGCGCAGAGCATTACTTTTCTAGGCCCAATCCACAAATTAACAGTTTGACTTTCGACATATTAATGGTCATTGCGAATTGGAAGTTGCAAATGTCTAACTGGCATCGGCTTGTATAAAGGAATTAATGAGATGCGTCGTATAGAAGATTGTCTTCGCCTTGAAACTTACCGTTTAAAATGGTAACTTCAAGAACAATTCCCATGATTTTTTTTAATAACCAATCGCATGCCTTTGCATGAATTTGGATGCATTTAAATTTTGAAGCAAATAATTGGGGAACTAATTTTTAGTCTGAGATTATATGGTGGAATTCACAGTAAGTCTAGTGAATTAAAGAATTTGGCAGGAAAGTTGATCACTTCCTCGGAATGACAACAGTGTCGATCGATTTCAATAAAAGTTCTTTAGCAGACAATGACTGCTGTATTTTGAAATTAATTTTGTCGGAATCCATATTTTTTACTGCCAAAAATGCTCGTTTAAGCTACCAATCACTATTAGTGTAATTTTCTTGCACATTTGGAAATATACTTTTAATTTATCCAAAGCACCTTTAGTAGCCACTATGCTAAAAAAATTTCGGGGAGTCTGATGCACAGTGTATTTTATATACAGTGAACTCTCACTTATACACCGCCTCATTTATGCGCCTTTTTCACTCATACGACGATTTTGAATGGTCCCAGCACATTCCATAGCAAAATAATGATAGCATCATTCGGTTATGCGTCGCTCTAAAGATAAATATTTCACATATGTGCCGAATTTTCAATAAAATGTAAAAAAAATTAATTTATTTCCTCAAAAAAAAAAACATTTTTCTTCATTTTCCTCTTAAATCTTTCACCTTTATTGCTCACGGAAGGCATTTTTTCCCCATGAACTAGAGTTTGGAAAGGGGCAATTATCCATTATGCTACGTTTTAAAGGGAACAGTTTGTAATTAGGCATGCTAGATTTTTTGTTTTCTCTTTATCATTGTAGTTACGTTACAGTCATTGCCAAACCGTACTAATATGTCCCTTTTCTATAGAAACATTCTTATTCAATCTTTCATTAGAACGTATGTTGCGTTTTAGTCCTGTAAATAGACTGGTTCACTTATACGTCTCTCTCACTTATGCGCCTTTTTTCTTTTGGTCCCTTGGGCCGGCGCATAAGTGAGAGTTCACTGTAGTTGAATTTTTCCGTTGCTAACTTCGAGTAATTCTTCGGAGAATGCTAAGGGCAACGGGTCATTTTGAAGATGAATACGCATATTTATGATAAAATGTAATTTTGTGACAAATCACCACAGAAACGATTTTTTTCAAACTTGCATTAGTAATCGGCTGCATGTATAGCACGTGGAATGACCGGCAACATCCGTCTGAAATCTTCGGACAGTAATAGTAGAGCATCATCGAACAGTCTGGTATTATTTTGTTTAGATCTTAGGACCCGTTTCATCAAAAGCTTCAAGTGAATGCTTATGGGCCATAATAAATCAATGTTACAAACTTGCTAAAAACTTGCTTAAAGAGAAAAGCCTTGAAATATTACACGAAATGTAGGAAGAATCTACGTATTTTCGGGCAATCGACAGTGAGTTGAGATGATGCACTGAATAAGGATTGATGAAAGCTTTAGAACATGAAAATTTAGCAGCTTACAGCTCGTTTTTTATTCTACTTAGAAACTTTACATTGATTCCATCTGGTGCGGAAGCATTAGCTCTTTCCATGGACATACAATGCCAATATGTGTAAGCATTTTTTCATCTCCATGACTGGGAATATATGTGAAAATCAGGCTTTAAATTAAAATATAAAAAGAACTACCTGTCGTATTTTTTTCAAGCTCCTTTTAAATCTTCTTCAAACCAACTTGAACACGCACACGAAATAAAAGCAAAATCGGTCCAGAATTGTAGGAGGGGTACGGTGACAAACTTTCGGACAGAAGAGATAGATAATCAACGTTTTAGAACACAAAATTTGTAAAAAATTTCAGACACGTGTTTCAGGGTTACAAGGAACCCCTTTTTCAATGCAACGAAGTTCGGACCTTAGGAAGTAAAGTCATACAAGAAAAGCAACGCGTTGGAACAGAAGAAAATTTAAATAGAAAAAAAAATGGAGATTAACAAAACAGACAGGACAAAATGATGCCTAGAGCCGAAATTTATTGCATAACACCATAAAAAAAAACCGTTGAGTACAAAATTTTTAAAAATCCGATAGATAATGATTTATTGTCACATGTATGAAACCGCTTAAGAATAAATTAGCAATACATTTGCCGATGGGAAAAAATATTCACCGAAGCAATTGTAAGATAGAGAAAAGGCAGAAAAATGCATAATGAAATAAAAATAATTGAAATTCGTTGAATACAAAACTAAATATGAAAAGGTAAATAAATAAAATAAAAGTGGCTAGGGAAATAAAAGTTTACATTTAAAAAAGTTATAAAAATCTAAGTCATATTGAAGAAAAATAAGGTATTTCAGCAAGATCATCAACTAAATTAGGCGGGTTCCTCCAAATGTGGAAATATTCCCGAAAATCAAGATCCAACTTATTTAGAAAAATTGTACATACCTAGCGTTCTTTAAGATTTCGCATGAAAGAGCATCAACATTATGTGAAAAAACAGCAGCCAAAAAGTTTACAACTACTCAACACTTTAGGCATTCGCGGGCGAATCACTTTTCTAGTTTCAACTCCTATCAAATTATCCAAAAATGTGCAAATGTTTTTGAAAAGAACCAAACTCATGATGATCTAGCCTGATACTTTTTCCTTTATGAAGTTAGTCTTGAAGCCATTGTCGAAGAGGGTGAAAAATGTCTAGTTGCTTTTTATGGAGGAGATACATGTATATCCTGCAAGGTTTTTGATTCCAACTGTTTGTCAAAGCAGTTACCAATGTGAATGATAACCAAGCATGGTTGTGTGCTCCCAACTAAAGTTACTGCTTCCATTCATATCGCACGTACCACAAAGTACTAAAGTGGCTGGGAGTGAGAAGAGGCCTCGGACTGCTGTTGGTCAAAAAGTCAAAAAGGTTTAACACCAATCGTAGCATAATGTGCAACAGTCTCACCAATGCTCCTGAAACTTCTAACTTGTAAGTGTAAGAATAGAATCGATGATGCTGATGCCGAAAATCAACATTAAAATTCCAAAAAATCATTCACTTGAGCGTGAGAAGCAATTAAAAAGGGATATTTTTGTAAACAATGTCACGTGACGAAAAACGCTCTGCCATTGGTCCACGTCACAGAATACGATTCTCCCAGTATCGCTGCCTTTGATGAGACAGTCAATGCGTTTTTAACACGCTGTTTTTTATTATCGTTATATTCGGAGCCCGGATGGTAGTTCATTTTTTTGGCGTTTTCTTCGTCTTAGTTCATTATACAAAGAGTTTTACAGCTCTTTAAACGTTGAAAAGTTTTTTATTAATTTTTCAGGGCAATTTTTAATGTTTTAGCTCGTTTATGAAATTTGAGCCAATTTTTACGCAGCTGTGTCTTCTTATCAGTTTAGTGGTTTATAGCCATTGTTCACCTTAAAAGGGAAATGGAGGGAAGGGGGATAAACGGAAGGGACTCTGCTTCACAAAAGAAAAGGAGCGTAGTAAAGCTGGTAGATCAAGAACAGAACAGGTTTGTGTTCTTTGACTACATTCCAATCCTTTTCTCATTCTTTCAATCATTTTCTTGCAATTAGATTTCTGGAGAGTTCTGATCACTGAAAAACACCAACATTTTTCAAATCGGAAACCTAAAAAAGTACGTTAATTCTAAAAAAGTACACCGCGATTTCATATCAAGTAGAAATGAAAACAATTTGAGCCGTAAGATGAGTCAAAAGCTTTTATTTTCGCAAAAACAGGAGTGTTTAAACCGATAAATAATTCAGAAACAAAAAACAGTTTAAAAATATTTTTAAATGGGGTTGGATGGGGGGTTGCAGGGGGGGGACACCCTTCAGGGCGTGGCACCAAAAATGTGTTAAAGAGTTTATGAAACTTCATAAAATTAAAAAATTTGCTCTCTTAAAAATTGCATTAAAATTTATTTTATATAGAATTATGAAACGCAGAGCACCGATACCGTTGGGGGGGGGGGGGGCACCAAGAAACACCCATGCGTTGTTTGAATAAAACCAACCAAAAATGTATCTCACAACTTATGAAAAATGTACATGTTGAATTTCTTGAAAAATATCCCCACCCATTGTTTTAAATTATATAGAATTCATCCAATGCAGGATCATTATTATTGATGAAAAGGGGATTACACCGCGTGACATTTAAAATGTATCCAAGAGTGTGTGAAAAAGAAATCTTTCTTTAAAAATGTTCCCGCTATTTGAAATTTTAATTCATTTATCGAATAAAGGAAGGAAGAGTGTTGTACCCGTGTGCTATTTAATTGGTCTGAGGAGTTAATACCAGCTCGATTGAGTTAAACCAAATAGCAATCGCGATTGCTCAAAAAAAAAAAAAAAAAAAAAAAAAAACTCTTAAATTTTTGATGAATTGTTAAAACGTAGATTTTTTTATTATTATTTGTTCATTGAATGCAGATTATTTTCTACAGAGTAACAAATAAAAAAATATTAATCTATAAATAGAAGTTTAGATTTATAAATAACATTTTAAAAAGTCATCATCTAAACTAAAATGTGCTTTAAATAAAACAAATCTATATATATAAAAATGAGTGTATGTATACTTGTTCTCTATACAAATCCACAGTTTGCGACAGATTTTCATCAAACTTGACACAGAGGTTCCTTGATACCCTAGAATTCTCATAGGCGGGGTCTTGAAATTTTAAAAAATCTGAAAAGCTCAAATTCAAGTTTTTTGTCAAAAAATGACCCTTTTATATAGGAATCTAGCCTATTATTAGGCCTATTTTTTTAATCGACAAGAGCTTTTAGGTTATAAATTGATAAAATTTATGGTATTTAAATATTAGCATTTTTCCAACAAAGATTAAAATTAAAACAATGAATTTTCATTTCAAGGCTTACCTATTTCATTTTAGCATGAAATAAGTCAAAAACAATTAAACTGCTTTTTTTTTTCTTTTCGACTGATAGAGATAAACCTTTAAAGCGAGAAAGTAATTTATTTCTGATTTATCAACCTTTCTACCTCGAGGCTCGGAAACAACGATTAAGAAAAACATAAATTTTTGAATTGTAAGTATATTTAGCTACCACTCTGCAAAAATGCCTCCGAAGAAACGGAAAGCAATAGGACAAGTTCATCCTAAGGCAAAAAAACGGCTGAAAAACGTGAAAATGAGAGTCCTGAGGAGAGAAATCGAAGACTAGCGACAGTGCACATTAGAGATATGACGGCTAGAGCATTAGAAAGCAATGAGCAGCGTGAGTATCGTCTAAGAGATCTGAGAGATAGAGCAACTAGATCAAGACAATCGGAGACAGTGAGTCAGCGTCAGTTTCGTTTAAAAGAACAACAAGAGAGAACTACTACATCAAGACTAAATTTATTTATTCTTGCGCCTGAAGGTAAAACTAAGAACGTTGTTTATGAACAAGTTTTGCGTTAAATTTTTATTAGAATTTTTTGAGAAGCTAAAGTTTTATATTAATACTCACCCGGGCAACGCCGGGCATAAAGCTAGTTCTAAATAAATTTCTGATGAAATAAATCACAAACAATCCTCAAGAACATCCGAATTGCATTGCATTTTGAAACACATTTTGATATTCTTGTAAAAACACGCGCTATGCAAAAATCAAGTTCTTATGTCTCGAAAAATGTATTCGCTATTAATATTTGTCGTTGAATAACAAAAATTGTGTTCTTCTTTCCCCCCCTCCCCCAGTTAACATGACTAACATGTGACTCAAAGAATCTAAGCCCACGTTTTTACCAGCTAAATATTCTTCATATGAGTATTCTTTTATAGCTAAAAAAACACAAAATTAAAAAAAAAAAAATAAATAAACCGTGAAGATTTGCGACTTGTAAAGGCTTAATAACTTGGCAGTATGTAAAACCTGTGCTTTAAAACTAGTATTTGGAATACATTGATTCCATGATCCATCTTCTCAATCCGCACTGTACAGCAGAGCAAACGCTAGCAGAAGGAACGCAGGGAGAAAAGTAGTATTCTGTGACGTCACAAACTCATGGAGCGGCTACTTTCGTTTTCCGGGAGGCGTGGCCTAATCGTTTTTAAAACTCGTTTTAAATATGTTTAAACTGGCTTGATGGAGGTGTTATTGGTATGTTTCTGCACAGTTTTTCACGGTCTTTCATTTGCAAGTGAGTTTGAAAATCATGCATCTTCCCCGGTGTCGCTCCAACTTTAGTTGACGAAGCTGAAGAAAATTCAAATAATTTTCCGCATTTAGATGAACGTATTAAAACAGAAACAATGCAACCTTCCTTTTCTGCAGCTCGTTATACGACCGCAGCCAACAAGGAATCTCAAAAAAAAAAAAAATAAATAAATAAATAAATAAATAAAAAAAGCAAAACATTGAGCGAAATTGACTTGAAAGATTTTTTTATGTTATGAAAAAAATATTTTAATAATGCTACCCTTTTTATACCATTCTGCGTAAATTTTTTTTGATTATTATTATTGTATAGTGCTGTTAAAAAACAATTTTTCCCATTTCTTAAAAAAATTAAAATGTCCGAATATTTGTTTTTTTTTTTTTTTTTTTTTTTTTCGCGATTGTAAATCTACAGACTTTTTTAGGCTTAAAGAAATAAAATTAATTGTAATAACATATCTTTTTTTGTCTTGTAGAATAGGGAGTTATGTTAATATTTGGTCCAAAATATGATCAAAGCTTATTTTTTCAATTTTTCGCAAAAAAACCCCGATTTTTGAAGTACGATTATGTTCTAAACTGTTTGTCCATCAGAACACCACTTGAGATTAAATTGTTTCACATTTAGTGTTCTTCAAAAGGGATGTGCACATGTGTGTATAATCAAAAGTTGTGTGAAGGAAAAACTGAAAACTGTCGGGAAATTTCGCAGCTTCTCGCGAGTTTCACAGCGAGCACATGTTTTACAGTGCACGAGAAGCATAAAAATCAAACTTATTGAAATAAAACTTCAAGCCAAAATTTTTATGAAAGAGCCCATTCTAACAATTTACAAACACATTACCTAACATTTTTTAAAACGCGCTAACTGCTCCACGCTGATTTCCTATCCCTCAACGAGTAGCGAGTATTCAAAAATCTTGGCATGACATCAATTTCAAAGGCTTTATTAAAATGTAATCAATGCGCCAATTAAGTTGACAATCCCCAAAATCATCAACAGTCCTTTAACAGCGAATACAATCCACCAAATTTGCATTGTCCATCGGTTACGATTACATGGTGGTAGCAGGTTCTAAAAAAACTGCCGTAGCAATTTCATAAATTCTATACAAATTTTTAAGTTCTCCACCAACTATATAAAAGACGAAGAAAATATGATTACAAATACGATTGCTATTATTATCCTCTGCAAAATCATAATTACGATTAATGTAACGATTATAGCACGTGAAAAACGCAATCGATTACGATTACAGACTTGAAATTATAAACTCATGTTTGAAAATTGCAACACTATGAGGGACTTGCGCGAATGGGCTGAAATTTCCAGTAAATGCAAAGTAGGGTACGATATGCAAATGATTAGAATTTTAGACGCGTAGCGCATGCGTACGCCGAGCAGCGCTCTCTGAACGCCGGATTTATCCGAATAAATAGACGGCTGCAACAAGACGTGTATGGTTATAGGTGGTTACCTGCTTGTGATCAACGTTAGATCAGACGTTGTTCATGCCTCTTCGAAAAAAAGAGCGAGGTTGTCTCTTCCAATGTGGTACTCAGTTGCTCAGATATATGCATAATTAAAAAAATACTATTCTTAGATTTGAAATATAAAGGGGTCTGTACTTACATACAGAGTTTTGCAGACAATGAAAACTTGATGTTTTTTAGCGTCCCGTTTGCAGAATTGCACAGAAGCCAATAGAGTTGACAGAATGAAAAAAATATTTTTTGCAACTTCTTATAATATTACCTTTCTAAAAAAAAATTAACTGCCGAAAATACCCGACGGAATATTTATGAAGTTCTTTGTATGATTAGGACGTTTTGTACCGAATAACCCCGCTATTCCAATACACCCCATTTTACGGTACTTTGGTACCATTGTTTTTATCATGATACATAGTACATATGAGTGATCCCCAAATTTCTAGGGAATCAATATCACGGTCATTTGCTAAGATTTGATTACATTTTTGATATGATCAATTATTAAAGAATTTGCACTTTTACAAGAGCTAGAATGTTTCAACTTAACACACACATTAAAAAATAAGAACGGGTATAATAGGTTTTGCTATAATTTCTAGGCATTATTTTATTTATTTATTTGCGGATAGGAGAACTTTACAACACTATTTGTATAAAGTTTTTTGATGGGGCAGCTATTCACACTTCAAAAGGTTTACCGCGCAACAAATAAACTAAAATATAAAATCATATTGAAATAACTCCAAGCATAGAAAGATAACTTAAATGTGAAAATAAATCACTGATGAAATGAAGAGTAAACATTTTTTTTAATCTATAAATGCATTTTTTTCGTTATATTTTTATCAGTGAAAGATATCAGCGTTTAAGTAAAAAATATATATTTAAGAATAAATAAAATAAGAAAACATTTTGAAAAACATACTGAATATTTCGTCTTTACCGGGATTTAGGTTAGTCGTCAGCAGTAACTCCCCCCTCCCCCCCAAGGGCGGATCTATCTTGTAGTTCAGGAGAGCATCATTTTTATAAAAAGAGAGCTCCACAGTACAAATATTGTGCAAAAAGGGAAGTTTGGATATATTTCGAAACATTTTTTCGAAATCCAAAAAGTGCAGTTTTAGGCTATATTTGTTTGTTTAAGGAAGGGTCATTAGTAAAAAAAGAAAAAAAAAAAGGCTCCATAATGAAACTTTGAAACATTCTTAAAATATAAACTTATGGTCACTTGATTACCATTAACAACTATCCTCTGTTTCCTCCCCAGCAAGCACATGTCGAAATTGAATCGAAATTAAAGTTTCCTCTCCAATTCTAATACAAGCCGGTTTAATTAGAAGAACACCATTCGATTACTACGTGAATGCTTCATGAAATTCAATTAAAGTAACGTCTACACTCTTTGTTACCTAATTCTAATCTTATAACAAGAATGAACTTAATTAAAAGCGAAAACCATGCAGAAAATCTGACTACAGTTAATTTCTTTTCCAGAAAATAATTATCGTTAGCCTGATTCGAGTTTCAAAAACTGTATAAACAACCAGTTAGACCCACAGATCTATAATCACCCGACGCGGTGGTTTTTTGTTCGGAAGCAATTGGTTGCGTTTCGGAAAGAACAACCCTGTTGTAACATCTCTGCTAAACGTATTTTAAGCGGATTAAACACAGTTTTACTTTGTTGATTGAGGAATCCAACACGCAGAACGATTTTAAAACAGCTGCAAAAGCAATCTGATTTAGCTCTTACTTCCTTTCAGTAGATTTGAATAGTTCTGACTGTTCTATTGTATTCCCGAGCGCATACTAATGATTCTGTATAATTTGGTTTCCAGAGACATAATTAATTATAAACTTTTTTAAATTCAAAATAAGCTAAATATGATTTTCTCGGAACATATAAGGTACAAGGTTTAACTGCATTTCTTATTGTTGAATGGCACCAGCTAAAAGCAATCTAGCGGCTTGAGATTTTTTTTTCCATTTTTAAACTTTTGAGTTGGTCATATTTTCGGTCTTGTTTTTGCAATGTTCGATAATTTTTTAATGGAGTCTGGTCTGAAGAGGTCAGAAAAGTGCTCACTAGGGTCTTGAAACCTTCACTTGGTCTGACGGAAAGAGATCTGAAAGAAATACTGGTGACAGAAATCGGAGTATAACAAAAAATTAGCGTACAAATAAGACTTGTTCCATATTTCATGCCATAGAGAAAGCGTGTGCCAGCCTAATTGCTACAAAATGTTGAACATTTAATAGCACGCTCTCTTGGAAATGGTAAATTTATACATATTTATTTTTCAGCTTTGCTGAAGTAGCCAAAGCAAAAACATTTATTGCCTGAAATATGGTGACCGAACCAGCTTACTCTTACCAGCGAAACAAAAATCGACAAATTGGAGTGAAATCATGGAAAACCATGTTTGAAATAGGGATGATGGAGGTTTTTGGTTATGCTTGATTTATTGTGAAAATAGGAAACTAGGGCAAGTAACGGCAACATGGTCGTTGCGAATGTAATAAATGTGTTTGTTGTTTTGTTGTTGTTTCTGAAACCACTCGGGTTCCCGAGCCCGAGTAGACACATCTACCTGATTTAAGGCGGAATAAGTACGGCTTCCTTTTTCACGAGCACCATTAAGGTGGAAGTCCGGTTTAGCTCAGAGCGCTCTGTTATTTTTGATCCAGACCGAAGGGCCGAGCAAACCCCTGGTCTAGTTCCCCCAGAGGTGTCATTTTACTTGGAGGACTTTGTGACCACGAACCTTATTTTACGTCGCCCAGCCACCATTCGTAACGATGGTGGATCTTTGATCGGTAAGGATCGAACCCGGGACCGTTACGAGTCCGACGCCTTACCGATCGGGCTTCCGCGACCCAAAAAATCTTGGAAAAACGACCATCCCAAAAATACATTCAAACATATGTAAGAATCCCGTCGATGTAATTAAGAAGGCAGCATGAAACTGAAAATATTCCAGTGAAATTCAAAAGAATCCTCCGAATTAATAAAAACGGTTCCTTTATATCATTAAAGGTTTCGTCAAAATGATCCTCCAACTTCGTTATTAATCGCCTTACGATCGTTTGAGAAACTCGTTGAGCGTCTGTCAATGCGTAAAATACTTGATTAGGACATTTTCTAAAACTTAAGAGAAGACATTAAAAAGCCGATGTTCTGTTCGGGCTAGGCTTGTTTTTTGTTTGGGCGTTTATTATAGCCTATTTTTCCTATTTTCTACTTGTCTTTATTTTTTCTTTTTGTTTTCTTCATTTCTCGAGTTGCTTACCCCTTTCATTCTGCCTTTTTTGTTCTTCTTGCGGTTAAAGGTTTTAACTTGGTGTTTTTTTTTTATTATGTCAGCCTTTCGGCTTATCGTGTCGCCAATGGAGTCCCTTCACCGCTAGAGGGCCGCACAGTGGATGTCAAGTGTCGGCTAGGATTGCTACTCTGTTAGCATGCTTTCGTATTGAGTTTTAATTGGAGTTGGCCGATCAAAATTAGTTTGCTTTGGCTATTTACGCTATTTTTGTAATTAATAATATAGTACTTACGTTTAGTTTAATCTTTTTAATAGGGTAGTTGTGACCTATTGAATATCCCTTTTTTAACTACTAGATATTGTTAAGAGGCTTACAAAACACAAAAATTCACCATTGCCGAATTTTAAAACACAACGGTTGATTCTTAATGATTTTTTTAAAAACCCAAGCGCAAAAAAAGCGCGCCTTGAAACCGAAACCCGTGACGTCAGCTGGCAGTAACTTTCAGCCTTTCATCCATAAAAATTGGATTTTTGCTGTATTATCGTTTCATTGCGGGAGTTTCTCCTTCCGTAATCAATACCTTAAAGTCTACTAATTCACTATTTAAAACTGGATTTATCAAAGAGCAATCCAATACCCTGCTAGGGGTGATTGTTTTGATATTTATTGGCGAAATCCGTTGTCAAATTTTTAGAACGCATCACTTGGCGAGAAAAAAAAATTACGGCAGTGCAGAGCGAACAACAGTGCGGAAGCCGGAGAAACCGGTTTCTCGAGCTCCTCGCATCTAAAGCTTCTCGCTCTTTCTTCGCCTTAGTGGAAAGTTCAAAAGCGCCAACGACTGCCGAGTGACGTCACAGCCGCTTGAAATTAAAAAATTATTTTTAAAAAAACTACTTGTCGCAGCGCAAAAATTTTTTCGCCGTTGATGTTCATGTATGTTGCTCTATCATATAAAAATAAAATTGAAAAATCGAAAACTTCCCTATTGTGATTTAGGTCAGATTGATTTAGTTTTAGTCTCTTATTTAGAGTTGACTTTTAATGTTTTTTACTTCGTAATATTTATTATTAGTTTATTTCTCTCTGAATTTTTCTTAGCATGAGAGAGGCAATTTTAGAAAAAAAATTTTAAGTGTCAGTTAAGAGCCTAAAAACAGCATAAAAAGTTGTTTTTAATTTATTTTTAAAAAATGTTCTTTGTAATGAATACATTTTTTAAATTTCTCCTTGTATAGTAAAATGACTTTCTGCTAAAATTGAAATTGACTTTTTCTAAAATATATGCATTTCTATAAACATTATTTTGTATGTGAATACATTGTGCAAATACAATTAAAATACCCATGGTTTTGTGAGAAAAAATATAGGACGTAATGTGAAACTTCTGTTTTGCTTTCTTTCTTTTCTTTCCTTTTTTTTCACTAATCAAATGAGCTTTATAATTTGTTTTCTTTGTCTACTGTAGGACCATTAAATATATACTCAGTCATATATTTATGCAATATATTTTTAAGAAATTTTAATTCTGCCATTACGAAACTAAGGATATTTAGATTTTATTCATAAAAGTACCATCCAATGAAATAGTGTAAATGTTAAGTAAGTGTAATGGTATCTAAGTGATGTTTCACGCTACCAAAATTTTTAATCAAATGCATTTTATACTTAGTAATAAACTAGTACTGGATAAAACAGTAAAAGTTTTGTTAATTAATACCAATAATTGGTGATTAAATTACAACTGTACGTTTTAGAAATATATGTATATTTTTCAGCTATTTGCTTCTTGAATTCTTCGATAAAGATTTTTTTTTCAACCACATACAACAGGTTTGTGCTTTTAAAAACTTTTTATTATATGTATACAGAGAAACAGTAGAGTACATAGCGCCCCACGGCACGGGAGCGGGGGGGGGGGCACACACGGTTTCAGGGCGTGCAATACGGAAAAATAGCACTACACGGATTATTATTATTATTTTTTTTTTTTGTTAATCGAAAAAAAAAGAGGGGGGGGGGTGAGAGGGGACAGGTACAGATCTTGCGAGGGAGCGCACCGAAGTCTATGTACGTTACTGCTGAGAAAAATGTTAGCATGATAATGGGATGAAAACATTGCTAAACAAATTTCCAGTTTCTCAACATGTAATTGCTTTACAAGAAAAAATATTTTGTTAGAGTGGTTAATAGCAAAATGAATGCTTCAAAATTAATATTCAAAATAACAGTTGAAATAATTAGTTTTCTTTGAAACAGAAGATTTATATATTTTTTTTCAACTTATATTAACTAAAGTATATTTTCTCCGCAGAGCAACAGTAAGACCCAGGTCTTTTAAATATTGGCCAGAGAAATATTCATATACACTAAATAATTCATTTATGCTACATGTTTATATCTATAAATTTTAAGTAGTAAAGGAAGTAGTAAAATGAAGATTTGGCTGAAAAATGCTCTTTTTTAATGAAATGTAAAAGAATTAAATTAATCGAAAAATAATAACAAATAATAATAGTTATAAATAAAGACAATAAACTACGTGAACTTTTTCCATTTAATTTTCGAAAAACTTCGATTGTTCTGCGTTGTATATTTATGTACATGTTAGGAAAAGTTGTACGAATTAGAAATGCTACATTGATTTTTTTTTTTTTTGCAAGAAGAAGAAAAGAAACTTTTGTAAACTTACATCGACATAAAAAAAAAACAACTTTATTAATCTACAACTTATCTGTAGAGCTTCGTTGGTTGATTTGCATTAACTGGGGATTTCATATATTTCAATGTTATGTAAAATTTATGAAAACATTTGGGTAAACAATTTAATTTTCCAAAAAAAACAGCACTTTGACTCGATGAAGCATTTAAATACTTTAAAGCTCTCCTTTTCTTTTCTTTCAAACAAAATAATTTTGTAGAGATCGCGCCTTGTTTTATTAGTAATCTTTTGGTGAAATTTTGACACTAAAAGCATTCTTCATCGAAGTCATCTGCAAAAAACAATGTTTTTTGGCCGTAAGTTTTCTCATTTTATTTTTATGAACAAAACTTTTAAATGATCTTTATTTACATGAGGAAATATGAAAAATAACTTCTCCTTGCAATTGACTTCAATTGCAACCTTAGTGCATCCACAAGCAACACATTTTGTTAAGAAAAAGAACGGTTCTTCAGTAATGCTTTCAACGCTTCATCCCCGTTGCAGGCTTACACCGGCTTCCTAGTTGACACGTGATCTAACGCGACCTGTGACGTTGCATGAAGGGACTCCATTGAACTCTTTCTTTTCATTTCGGACTTGATAGAAAGATTCAGATCAATCATTGTTTTCCCATTGGTTATTTATTGGCTTATAATTTTCTTATTGGTGTTCGGATAATTCGCTTTGTTTGCTTTTTAAGCTGTTCGCTTCTGTTCCCGTTGCTCTTGTTGGATGTCTGTGAATCCATAAGTTCACCATTTTTTTTTTTTTTGCATTGAAAAAGGCGCTCCTTGTAACACCGAAACACGTGTCTGCAATTTCCTTGTGCATTTGTGCTTTTTTAACGTTGTATTTGTCTTTTACATTTTATGCAAAAAAAATATTAAAATCTTTAATTCGAAGCATTACTTCAAACCTTTCGCATTCCAAGCTTATATATTTTAATGCGAGCATAGCTCCTGTCACGCTGTCAATGCCCCCGCACTTTTTTCTGTCAAATCTATTAAATTCCTATCTTAAGACTACGTAATGAAGATAAAGACAATGGCAGGGTACAGTGAAAAAAGTCGTGGTAGTCTCTCAGCAGGCGAACACAATGAACCATTTTTTTAACCTCATACCATCTTCTTAACCCCCATCATACCAAGGCCTACTAGAGAGGGAGGCCATGTAAGAAACAGGCAGTGAAAACATCGCGCAGGGCAATGTCGTCTGACTGGACTACCACCCTCTCTCCAAATGTCCCCTAAGCTGACATTCCCATCATCCATTGCGTGAATAAGGAGAGGGAGTCCTTTGTTTATGTTTAGCGGAGCGCGGTTTGAATTTTCAACGATATTTACTCGTATTTTTTAGCGTATATTATCTTCAAAACTTGATTTTGAACACTTAAACATGCCAGATAAGTGTTGTGTTCCTGGCTGTAGATCTAACTACGATGGAAGTTCATCGTATGTTTCTGTGTTTAAATTTCCGAAGCAATCAGAACAGCGTGAACTATGGCTGAGAAAAATCCCGAGGAAGGATTTAGCAGTGAGCTCTCGGACTGTTGTTTGTTCCAAGCATTTTCCAGAAGCGCAGATCATCCGTGAAGATGAATTTCCACTGAAAGATGGAACTACCCTGAAAGTCCCAAGAAAATATCCTAAACTTGTTGACAATGCATATCCCTCTATTTTCCCGGGATGCCCCTTCTATCTTACGGAATGTCACCAAAAGAGCAGGCAGTCAAGGGAAGAGAAGTTACAGAGCTTGGATGATGCTGCATTGGCTGAATACCACAGAATGGACAAAATTGAAAGCTTTGATGCATTTTCAAGTTCCATTAAAAACAAGCTAATTCGTGCTGAGGAAGAAAACATTACCATCTTAAAAGTTTCAGGTACTATATCTAATATCTTTAAACGAGCAATTCTTGTATATATATATATATATTTATTTTTCGGATCTCGAAAACGGCTCTAACGATTTTGATAAGATTTGGTATTTAGATAGAGTTTTGGTTTCTGAGTTCATCTACGTCGGCGTTTTTTCTGTAAAAACGCGAGTTTTCACAAAAAACCCGTTTTTTTTTTGTGCCTTCATTGAAAGTTTGAGAAGCTTTTATTTCACCATTTTCTTTATGATTACTTTCATTGTTACTGTTTCTTAGCAACGACGTTTAATTATAACAATCGATTTCATATTTAATCACATCAGCGCGAGTTTAAATTTTATGGTATTTGGCAACGTTAAATTGTTATTGTTTTTGAAATGTTAAAGCAAGGCTTCACTAGATATAGTCTCTTATACAGGCTGTTTCACTTATTCAAAAGTTTCATTATAACAATAGATTTCATTTTTAATCACATCAACGTAAATTTAAATTTTTATGGTATTTAGCAAACGAGTTGTGGCAACACGTGATAATTAGATAATTATTATTGTTTTTCGAAATTTAAACGAGATCAATCAAAATAGAGTTAGAATTGGGTGTGGGCCGCGGTAGTCCGATCGGTAAGTCGTCGGACTCGTAACCGGAGGGTCCCGGGCGGATCATATAGATGAAGCCCAGTCGATCGAAGATCCACCGTTTTCATTAATGGTGGCTAGGGGACGTTAAAAATGTTCGTGGTCATATAATCCTCCAAGTGAAACGATACCTCTGTGGGATGCTGGGCTAAGGGTTTGCTCGGCCTGGTTAAAAAATGAACAGAGCGCTCTTCGGGGCCCCATCCCGGTTAAACCACGAGTTGTGGTATGTACGGGGAAGAACCTTGGAGTGTGAAGTGAAGTGAAAGTCAAAACCAACTGTAACCAAATGCGTACTGGAGAACAGGGACTCTGCATCCATTCTCATCAACCTCTCCCGCGCTTTCGGCGCCAAATAAAATGAAATTGGGTGTGATTTTACGGTGAGCATGGATTAAATAAGGTTGTGTTTTTTAAAACAAATTACGGCTGTTTTAAATGCGTAATTGCAACCAAAGGCAAAATATGCTTTTCAAGTTTATCTAAATACGTACTTCGCATTTTAGAAAAAGACACGAGTTTACAAACCTCTTTTTTTTTTAACCGAGTGGGCTCGGTCCCCTGGTACTTTATTTTAATTTTAGATTTTCAGCCAGCCCCTAAAATATCCAAAAGTATTCAAATAAAAAATGATATGACTGTCGCAGTATTTAACGGTGACACTGAGCTTCCCACCCAATATTTAAGTCACATTTTGGATAGTAATTTTTTGAACAGATGGAGCCAATTAGAAAATATAATGAGCTTGGTGGCCACATCATTTACCCCGCTCACTAAAAGTAATTGCAATTACGAACTAGCTATCAAACACTGGAGAGCATATTGTGATGAAGATACAGCTGAATTTAACTCTTATAACAAAAAATTATTTTTGCTGGAACAACTGCAGTTGTGTGAAAAAAAGAAAATGTCTAGAAGATATAGCACTGATATGATTACCTTTGCCTACTCTCTATATATTAAGTCAGCAATTTCTTACATGGTGCTGTATGAAAGTCAGCTTTTGACAATTCCATCCATAGATTATTTTAAAACAATACTGAATCTTATAAAACTAAACGCCACAAACATAGAAGCAAATTATGAATACATTAATAGAAAATTTTCAAAATTGGATAAAAGTGATAAAACAATAAATTTAATAATTGATGAAATACATGTCAAAAAAAATGTAACTTATAAGGGGCACTGCATTTCAGGATTTGCAGAAAATAATCCTAATTCTGAAGCAACCTCAGTCCAAGCGTTCATGATTTCCTCCCTCTATTCGTCGTATAAAGAAGTTATAGGACTTGTACCTGTATCTAGTTTTACAGAGGATGATCTGCATGCTTTAACGATTCAAGCTCTGAAACTTCTCGAAAAAGCAGGCTTTGCAGTCATTTGTTTAATATCTGACAACAATAGAATAAACCGGAATATGTTTGAAAAGTTGGGAAACGGGAAACTATCCAACTGCATTTAAAATCCAGCAAATGAGTCTAAAGATCTATTTTTATTATTTGATTCTGTTCATCTTTTAAAGTCCATTCGCAACAACTGGCTCAACCAATGTGACTCTGAAAAAACCTTCATTTGCCCAGATTTTGAGGACATAAGCAATACTTGCATTTCTCCAAAATTTTCACAACTTAGAAAGCTCTTCAACCTAGAAAAAAATTCAATCATAAAATACGCTCACCATTTAAATTTTAAATCTTTATATCCATCCACTTTAGAACGTCAAAATGTTAATTTAGCTGTAAAAATATTTGACGAAACAAATTGTGCTGCCTTAGAAATGAGAGCTAATGAATTACAAATTGATTGCAAGGATACAGTTAAATTTTTAAAAGTAATTAAACAGTGGTGGGATATTATGAATATTAGCCATGCAAAGAAAGGCATTTTCACTAGAAATCCAAACAGTGCTCCCTTCAGATCTGAAAATGATGACAGATTAGATTTTTTAACAAAAATGGCTGAGTGGCTGGAAAACTGGAAAGCATTAAATCATCCTCTTCGTTGTGGCGGATTGAGTCGTGAAACATTTTGTGCTCTTCATCATACGACAACAACTATCGTTTTAGTAATAAAGCATTTGTTAAAAAATGAAGCAAAATATGTGCTAACCTCCAAATTTCAGAGCGACAATTTAGAGTCGAAGTTTTCCCAATATAGGCAGATGTCCGGAGGAAATTATCACATATCTGTCCAGCAGTTACTAGAGTCAGAGAGGAAATTGCGCCTGAAGAGTATATTACAATTGCATTCAAGTAAGTTTGGAAATATCCCAATTAAAAATTTAGTGCTTGAATTATGTGGAAATGAAGAAAATGAATCAATTGAAGAAAAGTGTGAACTGTTCTACAGTGATATATTTGAAAATTTCAAACACACTCAAATAACAGCTGATGATATTGAGATTTTAACTTTTATTGGTGGTTATTGTGTTCACAAGCTAAACGTAGAGTGTTATAAATGCAAGATTTATTTTCAGTCCTCTACGAATGTATCACTTGAAGACAATTCCGAAATAAATAGTAATTTACTTTCCATCAATTATTTATCATATATTAACCGAGGAGGATTAAAAATTCCATCAGAAAAGGTGTTAACCATGCTGTCATCCTGTTTCCTACTATTTCAAGCTCTCATTTCAGAAAAATATGAAAATACATTTATGAACTCAAGTACCAAACAACATCCTATAATAGTACATATTACAATGAATTACATCCAAGGCAATATTTTTAAAGATAATCCAAAAGAATGTGACGACTGCAAAAAGACTCTTTTGTTTTATACGAAAAAATTAATCAAAACATTTAGCAATATATGTTTAAATAATTATACAAAAGTTTTGAAAGATCGACAACAGCAAATATTTACTGACAACAGGAAGTTGAAAAAATTCAAAAACGACATTAAAAAAAAGATAACTGCCGCTGAAGAATCTTGTGATACTAAGGGAAGTGTGAAAGCACTAGAACAGTCAACAAATGCAACCGAATTATACCAAGATTGTACTGATAAACAATGTTCGGACAAGCATGAATTGACACCCAATGTTTTAAAGCCCCATGTTTGCAAGGTCTGCCAAAAGAGCTTTCTGCAAAAACAGCACCTTAAAAAACATTCTCTAATTCATAGTGGTGTAAAAGCCCATGTTTGTGACATTTGTTCAAAAGCATTTGCAGGAAAAGATAAATTGAAGAGACATTATCTAATACATACCGGTGAGAAACCCTTTTCTTGCAATGTGTGTGAAAAGAAATTTTCTCAAAAACAGCATCTGAAAAAACATAGTTCTACGCACAAGACATAAAAACGGTAAGTTTTTAATAAATTTCACATTTTTAGTATTAGCTTGAAATCGGATATAAATTTATAATATTTTTATTTTTATTTACCGTATTTCAAAAAGATCTATTTTATTTATATCAAAATGTATATATATATATATATATACGCATATTTATAGAAGTTTTGGCCAAAAATAGTATTTTACTAAGCTTTGATGATTGTGCTGATATACATTTCAATTTTCGTGAAATATGTCATGAAAATTGAAGAATTTCATCTAAATACTTCATTTAAACTGCAGTTTTGAATGTTCTTTTAATTTTTATTATTATAGTTTTGTGGATATTTTCATAAGTGAAATTACTAAGTTGAAAATTCATTACCGAAAAGCTGTTATTATTTTTTTCAAACTACTATTAAAGGATATTTCCAAGCACTTCTTAATTCAGTAAAATGCCTACGAACTCGCATTTTAAAACGAAGTAGTATATGATTTGTTCAATTTTGAACATGATATATAAATTAAAAAAAGGAAAGCTCCTTGTTGAATATAATTGTAAAACAAAGGGTATTAAACATCATTGAATTCAATGTTGCTAAAAAATCAACATGTTCATTCTCTGAATAAGACAGTGTTACATTAATAAACTTGCAGCGCATTTTTTTTTTGCTAAACTTAAGTATTATAGAGAGTTATTTACATCATGATTTTCGTTTAACTAACTCTTAAGTGTGTTTTTATTAAGGGTACAGTTCTTAAAACATGTTTTTCAGTGCCAACAGAGGTGTTTTTATTTCGTTTTGCCATTCGTTGCGGCATTGAGGTAAGAGGGAGGTAAGACGACTTGCATGACTCACTCGAAGCTTACCCGGCCTCCCCCTCTAGTCGGCCTTGATCATACTCCATGAGCCTATCCCCCCTCTCTTTTACACCCATTTACTCCCGCAGACGATGCCTTCCCTTCAAACACCTCCAAGCTCTCCACCTCTAAACTGTTAATCCTCCTCACTGTACAATATAAATCCTCGCCACCTCTCCGATCTCTCTAAATCTAAATGCCTTATTAGAGCTGATCTCCTGCTTCCTTTCTCGTCAAAGTAATTTGATTTTTCATTTCGTTTCGCTTTCTTTTTTTCGAATATTTTGATTTTTTTTTTACATGTTACATTTCTCTGGCTTTCTGAGGGACAAGTTGATTCACTGCGTCATTGGAAGAGAATTGAAGGGGCAAGTAGATAATTGTGATATGTGACATTTTAATTTTACCAATTTACACAAATTCAAATTACAGTGAACTCTCAGTTATACACCGCCTCATTTATGCGCCTTTTTCATTTATACGACGATTTTAAATGGTCCCAGCACATTTCATAGCAAAATAATGATGGTATCATTCGTTTATGCGTCGCTCTAAAGATAAATATTTCACTTATGCGCCGAATTATCCCTAAAATGTAAACAATTTAATTTATTTTCTTTAAAAAATAAGCATTTTTCTTCATTTTCCTCTTTGATCTTTCGCCTTTATTGCTCACGGAAGGTATTTTTTCCGCATGAACTAGAGTTTGGAGAGAGACAATTATCTATTATGCATCGTTTAATATAGGGAACAGTTTGTAATTAGGTATGCTACAATTTTTGTTTTCTCTTTATCATTGTAGTTACATTACTGTAATTGCCAAACCGTGATAATCTATCCATTTTCCATAGAAATATTCTTATTCATTCTCTCATTAGAAATTATGTTGCGTTTTAGTCCTTTAAGTATTCTTGTTCACTTATACGTCTCTCTGTCTTACGCGCCTTCTTCTGTTAGTCCCTTGGGCCGGCGTATAAGTGAGAGTTCCCTGTATGTGATTTGATTTTCGCCGATTTACACAAATTCAAATTAGTGTATGTTCAATTGTGTTAACTCACGAACGCAATTGAAGGGGCAAGTGAATAAAGATATGTGACAATAGTTTTAATTTCTAGAAAAACCTTTCAAAAAAAAAATATTACCTTAACCCTTCACTGCACGATTTTTTATATTTTCATGAAAAAAATCATATGTTATGTTTTAAATAGCCCCGAGTTCAGGAAAAATGAAGAAAAAATTAATCTTAAAAATGTATGCCAAAAATGATGTTTTAACTGTTTGTTTCACGTATGGCACAAAGCACTTAGTATAAGTTTATTCCAACAAGTGTAATAATCTACAATGTGTTTTGTGCCATAGGTGGAACAAACAATTTTTACCACCAAGTACAGCATTTATATCTAAACATTTCTAGAGCAAAGGAAATAATGATTAAGCACACTTCTTACTGTAATGCAGACATGCTATTTTTCAAAAGCAAGAACTGTAATACCTAGACTAGTGCATAAAAATCACACTGCAATGTTATAGCAATGTACTAGAAGGGGCACAAAGCTCAGTTTAACTGCATTTAAAAATCATAGGAATATATGAGGGTTTATTTGGTTTGTGCCAGATCAGGCACACCATGCAGTGAAGAGTTAACACCTTTATCCATGGTAAAAAGTAAGTACAACTAAAATTGTCACATATCACCTTTATCTACTTGCCCCTTCAATTCCATTACCCGCTCACACGGCAATTGGTGGATTGTGAGAGGTTGAATAGTTTTCCCTCTATCTTTCTTCTCGTTATTTTTTTCTTCGTTTCGGTACTTATTTTAGTTTAAAAGACCGTACAGACTTTTTACTACATTCATTGAAAAGATTATCAATCTTTTGTAAGATCTGGAGGCACGCTAATGCCTCTGGCGAGCAAAAAGCAAGTTTGAGTCAAACAAAGCACCATCCTTTTCTGGAAGCAACTCCGGGCTCTTTTGACCAGCCTGGCAATTTTGCTGTCGGCGAAACTAAAAGTCTTGGTTTTCAGTGACTAAGAGGATGTGCGCTATCGATATTTGCAAATTTTTTTCAACTGTCCCAATAGATTATGAGTTATTAAAAATCGTTTTTGAATTTTGTCACTGACAGACGAGAGATAATCAAAAATCTAATGTACCTCAAGCTTGAAATTTTGATACCGTTGGTATTTAGCATGTAAAGAAAAGAAAAATTCAAATTATCAAAATTTTAGTATCGTGATATAGTGTTCCAACTGCTTTCATTTTTGCAGGTTATTTAGCCGAAAAATGGCGTTCGCATGCTGTCAGTTAGAGGTAGTACATTTAACCAAAGAATGCGAGAATGCCCCCAAGCACTCTTGATTCACGGGATTTTTTACCATGAAAAAATATTTAGGGGAATATTTTAGTCATATTACTGGTTGATCCATCATACAACAGTGTTTTGGAGAGAAAAGAATTGCAGAACTGTCAGTGGTTTCCGAGAAATTCAATGTCAAATGAAATTTCTCCTTTCAAGTAAATTTTGAAGATTCTGAAATTTGTTAAATTTTAACTTTGTTTTGTGGTAAGTAAATTTGTATATATTTTAGTCATTTATTTAGCAACGTGATGATATGCAGACTTTGTACATAATTTTAATGCAAGTTGTTAAAAATTTAGGAGAAACAAAGGAAAACTGCCCCGGGAGCTTTGACCCAAGCTAACGACGAAGACTTGACCCAAAAACTAATTTTTTGTTTTTGTTTTAATTTGATTTTTTTTCATGAATCAGACCGATTGTGATTAGGACCAACAAACAATTCAATTTTATATAACAGGGTTGGCCAACCCGCGGCACGCGTGACACAATGTGTCACGGCAGAGCAGTAACAGTAGCACAGTTACTGCTCACAGTTCTGTGCTGCACACAGAACACACTGTGCTGCACACAGTTTCATGGCACGCGAAGACTTTTTGAAAAATTTCTAAAATTGAGGGTAAAATGTCGATCTTAAAAATAGTGATAAAAACTAAAACCCTTGAACTGATAAATATTTTGAATTTATGACGTTTAAGTGTCAGGAGGCTTGCTTACAAATTGTCTTAACCTCTTAACTACAATATTGCAAAGTACTTAGCGTTAGCTTCGGACATCCAACGAAAGATGTGATGCTACAGACAATGCTTTGTAAATCGTATTTGTGCTTAACACTAATGAAACTTTCAATGATGCAGAATGGATTCTTGATCTGCAATAGTTTCAGCTACGGATGATTAAATTTTTTTTAAAAAAGTTAACTCTGCTAGTAAAATTAAGAAACCAGATTTGACAAAATTCGGTATGGTTGCACAAATGAAGATCTTTAAATTGTTTTTGTTACATTACGTGAAAATAATTTGGGAAAAAAACTTCAAAAGTATCATCGAAATATTTATCAAACTGCTTGCCCAAGAATGAGACTTTTTCTCTGCTGGTGACCCTGTAAAGTTCACTGTATGACCAAACTACGAATTCGAGATATGAATGTTTTGTGAACTTTTCCCAGGAGAAAGAAGAGAGCATGGCAAATCATTGAAATGTGCAATAGCTGTCCAAAGGAAAAATAGTCAAAAGATTTTAGAATTTTAGGGAGTGTGTTTTTTACAATGTCTGGAAGGAAAGCAAAGAGGATTTGAACTAATATTTAGAAAAGTGCCAATTTGAGTCCCAAGTGAATTTTCACTAGTATTTCAATAACTAGTTAAAAAAAAATAATTTTCCCCAGAAAGAAGATAAGTTTTGCTTTCATTTCATCTAATAACATCAGAAAAAAAAAATTATTTTTCTTCAGAAAATATTTTTTTTTTTTTATATGTCAAAAATCAGATCGGTAACGTGTCCCCAGTAGCAAAGCTTAGCATGCAAACAGGTCATGCGCACTTTTTAACTTCCCAAAAAAAAACGCACTTGCACAAAAAACGATTCTATTTTTACCCCTTTGTTAATATTTTACTTCATTTTTGTTTTAATCGATTCCTGATTTTCTAGCCGATGCGAAATAAGCGTGTCCCAAGTTCCGCCGTCAGAGTGGTAACAATAACTTCCGATCTATGTTTAGGCTCCTAAAATCATTTCCTGCACCTATACCACGTGATACTGAGTACCTGGTGGGATGTTTTATCGAATCCTAATTAAAAATTTGCCTTTCTGCATCTAAAATTGTAGGTAAGATTTTTTAAAGTGATTTTAGACAATGTGTCATTTGAGTCATCAGATCGGTAACATGCTCTAAAATGCGCAGTTTTTATTATTTTAAAAATTATTTTATATATAAGTGTAGTCCTTTATTGCAAGTGAAAAAAACCACGTGTTTGATTTTGGTTTAGTGCGATCGACTCGGAAATAAAAAGAAAACTTTGTCAGTTTGTCAGATCGGTAACAGTCAGAGCGGTAACATTGAAAAACAGCGAATATGTTACAGAACTAACTCACACGTTTCAGAATTATAAAAAGCAAAAATCATAGGTTTTAGCCATATATATTGAATATTTTTGTTCTTAAAAAATGAAAAGCAATGGGTTTTAGTACAATTGCTTCATTTGTGGTTTGTATGACCTAACAATAGAAGTTAGTAAAATAAGAAAAATTGACACTGCAGAAATTAAGTTAATTAATTATTATTATTTATTTATTTATTTTCTTTTGGTGCTTCAATTTCTCATAACTTCGCTAAATAACTAGATAATAACTAGCATGCTAAATTTGAATTTCTGATCAAGAAATTAAATTTCCTGCAACTAATTAAAGAAAAGCAAGCAGCAGAGTTGTGTGTTGAAAAAGTTGAAGTTGTGTGTTGTTTCAAAACAAAACAAATGTTTTATTAGCTTGGATTTGGTAATCTCATAATTTATTTTATCTAAAAACCTTATCGCTCATTTTTATTTCCAAGAAATGCTTTTTTATAATGACATTTGATTTTTTAGCCTAATATATGTATTTTAATATAATTATCTTAATTCTATGTTAAAAATGCAAGGAAATGATATCATATTTAGAGATGTTAACGAAGACTGAAAGCATAAACTCAAATATGTAACTCATATTAACATCAGATCTGTAACATTCATCAGATCTGTAACGGCTTAAAAGTGAGTAATCTATGGCGGTGGTAAATAACTTCCTTGACCTCCCCCCTTTTATTTTCTTGCATTTAGACCCAATTTAGACTTAAAATCCAAAATTAGTTTTTTTCTGCAAAAAAATTTTCTTTTCAGAAAACTCCAACTTCAAATTGGCACTTTTCTAAATATTGGCTCATTTGCGACTTAGGAATGAAGAATAGCAAATGAATTTAGCTATATCTCTCTTATTATCCGGCGTTTAAGTAATTTACATTTAAGATAGTACAAAAAAAGTTTCCTAAACCAGTATAGGCCCTAACAGATAATTCGAGGGGGGAGGCAAATTACAGTCCGCTTGTGCGGAATATTTTTGTCGAACTGGTCCTGGCATTTCCTCTGCAAGAAGATGTTTTACAGCATTCTTTTAATAAAGCTTTATTTTAATGGGAATGAAACAATACTCGAGTAACTGCTAATTAATAAGAATCAACTCATTTTCATGTCGGGAAAGCAATATTTATTTTTTATTTTATTTTAAAATATAGGACAATGTGCCTAAACGTAAAAATAATCATACAAATAAATGACAAAATTAAAACTCAACAGGTGCAAAATATTAATTTTTCTCTCAATTATTTTTTTTTCTATTTTCATTTGCATTATTTTAAAATTATTTTTATGAGTTGGAGATTTTTTTAAAATTAAAACCAAGCAAATTCCTTTTCTATAAATTTAAATCAGTAACAAATCCCTCAAAAACATTTTTTAAGAACTTTGATTTATATCTTGACAACTTACACCTTTCGTTATCTGAAAGACAACGAAAGAAAGCTGAAAGAAGACGCATCTGAAACACTCAATAAATGAAAAAAAAATCTGTTTCTTGTATTTTACAAAAATCTTGCATGAAAATCAATTTGATTGTAAATGCATAATTTAAATCAAGTAAAAAAACAAAATAACACTAAGTTTTTGTTGAAAAAAAAAATAGTAAATTATTACAAACAAGCAATGCACCTCGGTTATTTCATCCATGGACTGCAGTTTCGTGCTTTTTGGCACTCGTCAGCATGGAATAGGAAAATAACCGAGCTGGAGGGCCAAAAGAACTTCATCATGTAAGTTCAATAAAAGAATAATTAAATTTCCAACTTTTCTTTTTACATAATTGCTTTCATCATTGCTTTTTTGTTGAGAGTTGGC
>JAXGGA010015867.1:0-28022 GCA_038373865.1 Uloborus plumipes
ACATTTTTGAGTGAATAAGGGTCAAAATTACTTAATATTAGTGATCTTTATACATTACTTTTACCCAACATTGTGTTCTCCAATCATTTTTGTTTTCATTATCACCACCATTTTATTAGTATTATTATAATTAATATTACTATTATTATCATTTTCATTGTCAATGTTCTTCTCATTATTATTATTATTATTATGGTTATTATTTCATTATTAATAACGTCACTTAAAGTTGCGCTTTAGCAATAAAACGATCCTTTTTCTTTCTTTAAAGCACTTAACAAATGCTTAACAACGTTTCTGAACTCGAACTTGACAATTGGTTGCATGCTTCATTGCAAAACTGACCAAGAATTTAAAATATAAATTGCTTAGAAAATTCAGTATAACAACATTTATTAATGAATCACAAACATTCTCTCGCTAATAAACCATCCTTTTGAGTTATGCATTAAAGCTAACACAAAGCTTGCACGATTTAGCAGGAAATGCATAAAATAAACAGTATTGAGTAAATATAGTTGAAACAGATGTTTCTAAATTTACTTTACGCATTATCTCAAATCAAATAATAGCTAAAATATGCAAAAATCTTCAAAAAAAATCTTGAACCGGCAATTGAATAAGATAACTATAGTGGACATTTTCCAGTCCAGTTGCGGTGAAAAATGTTTACCCGTAATTTACAAAACAGAAACATTAGAAAATAACTTGAGTTCCAGCAAAAACTAAGTAAACCTACCCTCTAAATATAGCAATGAGCATTAATGGTTTAGAAAGTATAAGACTATTTTACTGTACACCGCATGCATATTGTACAAAATAACATTTGCCATGAATGTATTCAAAAGTAAAACTGAACTTTAAAAACCAAAATTAAAAATGCATATGGTATGCGATTTTTTCTTTTCTCTAAAAAGTTTTTAGACAACCATCAAGTCATAAATTTTATTCTAAATATACGCATATTTCCACTCTTTTAACACGTATTTCTTCAAGTCTTCACAAACTGAGTTATATAGAAATGTTATGCTATCATGCACTGCAAAAAAAAAGAGTAGTTTTTACAGCATAATACTGGCAGCAGAAGTTTCAGTTTAAAACTGTAAAATGCACAGTAATAAACTGTAAAATTGGCAATTTTAGTTTATTACTGTATAGCAGCAATTTTACACTTTATTAACACAAAATGAGCTGTAGTATACTGTAAAAACAACAGTATAATACTGGCAGCAGAGGTTCCAGTAAAATTATCACTTTACAGATTATTGCTGTAAAGCAGCAATTTTAAAGTTTATTAGTATAAAATTGGACATTTTACACTTTTTTGCTGTAAAATTGACAATTTGTACAGTTTGTTACTATAAAATTAGCTGTATTATACTGTGAAAACAACATCTATTTTTAGTGTATATTTGTTTCATTGAATTAAAAAGAAATTGAAAAACTTCAACTGTTGTGGATATTTTTTTTTCAGCACATAGTGCCCTGTAGCGTCATATAAACTCCATTTAACTTTATTGTTAATTAATATTCCCCCTGAACTAAGCGAAAGAAAGAAACAAAATCTACGAACTCGTGCCACCAGACCAGAAAACAGAAGCGAGACAGCTGCGGCAATCAGTCTAAAGGAAACAATTAGTGACGAGTCCTAATCGCTTCGCAACAGCAAAGTGAAATTAGGATGGCGTCTTTATGTGACATCGGCGCTCTTCGATGTAGAAAAAACTTCCTCCTCATACAAACATCATTTCTCGTTAATACGTCCGCATGCGAAAAGTGAGGTTACTCACCAAAAGCAGAAAACTACGGGCTTGATACTTTTATTCAACAGTCATGACATCATCCTTCGTGATTGCTTTTTACAAGAAAAAGTTAAACTTTTTAGATTATGTCATGGACAAAATTAATGGATATAAGTGATTTCGGGATTTTTACTGAGGTTTTGCTGTGTCACATTTTATGTATCTTTTTTTTTTTTAAATAAAACAAGGAAATTTAGTAATGAGGGGAAACACTTTTCTTTGTGCAGTTTTGTTACAATAGGGATCGGCTCGAAACATGCAATTATATTTTTTTCTAGAACTTTAAAGAAACAATAATTTAAGTTTAATGTACTGTCTATATCACACTTTTTTTTAATCTGACGAGTACCTTCTTTAAAAAAAAACTCAAATGAGTGGGGCATGTAGTCATGTACGCGCGTTAGAAGGAGTACTTGAAAAAAAAAAATAATAGCGTTTTAGACATTTTCCTACACCTACAAGAGTGTGATAAACATGGAGAATTATACTTTTAAATCTAAAGAAAGGTGATGTTTTTGTTAACGTCTAAAAACTAAAATTGCACTAAAACTATAGAACGTGCATAAAGGAAAAAATACAGTACAATAGTGCCTTAGAATGAGTAAGAAAACACTTTAAATAAGTCTGTTATCAAATCAATGCAAAAAAAGGAATTTACTGATAATCCTCCCTCAACTTTTGATAATTTTAATATGATTCAATGAATGTCTTGCTAAATATCGCCAAAACCAGATTCACAAAATCATTTTTGTCGCCTAAGTTGGAGCTTTGAAACCAAGGGTGATGTAGCAAAAACGTCGTCAAATTATAACGTCACTTAAGTCTGCATCGGAATTAATTCGATTTGCCTCCAAAACGAGTAAAAGTCCTTCTTGTATCATTCGAATGAAAACAGATGAGGATGTTTAAAATTAAACACCAATAAAAAGTTACATACTAAATTCCAACCTTTTACTGCATACCGTTATTCAGTTATGCGATTTACATACACAATCTCTAGCTTAAATAACGCGTTACATATTGCTTACTACGTAAGTGATGTCAGAAAAATAAATATTCATTCTTATACTTAACTTCGAACCATATTGTTTTTAACAACCACTGTCAAAATCAAAGGTTTAAAACATTAACGTTTTTCTTAAAAAATTCCATTAATATAAGAGAGACAACGTTTTTTAAATACATGAATGTTGCGCAGTTATCTAAAGAATTTTACATTTGATACGCATTTAAATTGAATAAAACGTATTTCTCTTACAAAATAGTAGGACATAAAATGCAAAATAACTAAACGGATTACATATTTCATTTTATGCTATAAATAAAATATACAATTCTTATGGGGACATTTGGTCGACTAAAATTATTTTACTGAACGTATGCTAAACCTTTTGAAAAAGTTTCCGTATTTACGTTTAATATGTTTGTTTGGTATTAAAGTGCGATTTTAGACCTTCACACGATATTTAGAAGATGCAAAACATTAAATCTTTGCTGCTTAAAATATAGAAGTGAAATATATTTTAAGAAGTATACGGCAAAAAAAGCTTTTAAAAACGCTTTTAAACTGGTGACGTAAATCAAGTAGATCCTCAAAAACTGTCTGAAATGCAATGAAAACATAATTGAAAATTAGGTTACAAGTACTGAAAGGTTAAGTACAGGTGTATACACTTTCCAATTTATTTTCGACATAGCATTTTTTTTATGCAATTAAGAACGAATTGCAGATTCATTTTCGATCTGCAAAACAGTTTGATTTATAAGTATAGTGAAATATTACAAAATATAATATCGCGTAGACTTAAAAAAAATCGTAACATTAAATGAACGACTACAACAAACTCCAATTAAAAACATAATGGTTCACTAGTATTCTTCATATTAGTCAAACTTCTTGCATGGTTGTGACCTTTTTACACATATATTTGCAGTTTTTCAACGGAATTTGAAACTGTTACTTTTAAGTGAAATATATTCGCTTACGAGGAACCATTATGTATTATAATATGAAGTATCAGCATTCTAATAACTTCTTCGAAATAAAAATGATTTGCACGTATTGCGGATGAGACTGTTTGACACAAAGTCACAGCCCCAACAGTTACAAATCGTCCTTTTTTTCATCCAAGCAAAATTTTAGGAAAGTTGATGTATTTTATGATACATACAACGGTTTCTCATATTCAAATATATGAAAATTAAAAGCCAAAGATTCAAATTCCGGGAATAAAGAGCAAGCGTATTTGTAAGAATAAATTGTCTAGATTTGTCTAATTTGTACAAATAAATTGAGCGATGCATTAAAAAAATATTTCAATTGTAACAAATAGTTTACTATATTGTATTCATCTTGTAAAACAAGAGGAACGGGTCATTCCACGTCAAATCAACACAATTTTTGACAAAATTTGTACACACCAAGCCTCACCCCCTCAGATTTTGAAATGAAAATTTGGTACAGAGACTAGGTGTTCAAGATCGACATAGTGTAAAAATCTAAAATCTTTTTTGATTTTGAAAAATACGAAGGGGTTTTGACGATTTAACAAGCGCTCCGCAGGTAAAAGCTAACAAAAAGGGTCGGTCAAACACACGAGGTGAAAGGACACAATTTTCAATAATGACTCACCCTAGAAAAATTTTTCTAATTGAGATAGAAGACCTGAAACAAGTGCACATCTTGACATAAAATTATTTAAGGGCCTTTTGAATGAGATCCAACAAGATTTCGCTTCTAAAAATAATTTATTTTACAATTACAATTTGAAATTAAAATGTCTAAAATTTAAATTTCACAAAAAGCGACCGCCTCAATTTTTTCAAATTTTTTTATAAAAATGCTTATTCACTACTTAAATGGCTGTAAAAGTTTCAAGATGGGCTTATCAATGGGTTCATGTTGAAAAAAATCATTGAATAAAGCAGTAATGGATCTACAGCACGATTTAGCACTGGTTTGAGTACTAAAATAAAAAATTATATTTTAAGGATGAAATGGATTCAGTTTGATTAGCTAGTTAAATTTCAAGTAGCTGATCTTAGAGTTTCTGTTGTCACGTCTTTTCTTCTGAAATTTTTCTAGGGGAATGGGGGGGGGGGTGCAATGACTACAGACAATGTAAATACGCTCAAAAATAGCAAAAATTATACCAATTTAAATGAAAATAGGTTGATTTCCCTATTCCAGAGGTACCCCCCCCCTTTTCATCATTTATTTATCTATTTACACCTGTTGTCATGTTTTTTCATTTTGAATTTTTTCGGGAAAAGGGGGGGTCCACGGCTTATTGAACTTAATGTAAATTTCTAACCATAAACAGCAAAAACCGTACTCATTTTTAAATGGAAATAGGTAAAAAATTTACTTATTCCAGAAGGATTTCCCCCCCCCCCCACCATTTCATCTATAACATTTAGCTTTACGTTATTGGTGCGAGTTGAATAGTGCATTTTATACAAATCCGTATAGTGAGTACCAACTCTGACCTGCAAGTATATCCAATACTTTGGTCCAAGTTCAGCAATGTTGCACACAAAAGTATTCTTAAAATTGTGATATTTATCTTCTATAATGATCCTATATCTCTCTCTCTCATCATGGATCTTTATAAATCTTCATAAGCGCGTCCATCAAGTTAGAGAATTCAACCGTTTAATGTGTATTATATCCCACTGTTTTTTTTTTGTTCGAACAGATATTACAATCTTTTCATTCCTAGGTAATATTCTGCTAATTTCATCATTTTCACAGAACGCTTATGGTTTCTGCAACCTGGTTAGTGAGGAAGGGACTTTTTCTTGGTTTTTTGATTAGGGACTAAGGCAGGAATACCTTTATCTTGTAAGAGTCTTTTTGAATTTCTTAGCAAGGTATTTAGGAGCGTTGAAGATTTTCTAGGCCATTATTTTTCACTATGACAAACATGACAGGTGGCCGAAGCATGTAAGTATCATTGAATGTTAAACCATTAGCAGAGAAGAAGCTGGTTCAGTCAAAATTTAGTTTTTTTCCCTCCCAAATTATTTTTTTTTTTTAAAAAACCGGTTTTCTACAGCTGTTTGAGGCTCTCTCCTCAGAAATGTTTCAAGTATTAGTAAAACCACATAGTTTTGCATTTCAATGCAGCATTGATCCTTTTTCACTGCTACTTGCTGAAGTAAAACTGTATTTGTTTCTGATTTTTCTTTTTGTTGAATTGAAGATTCTCTCTAATCTCTGTAGTGGGACACATTTAATGTGTTCAACAAGATTCCAACCCCCTTAGGGAGCAAAATTTGGATCACAAACTTTCAGAACATAACTTTCTTCCAGTATTCTGGCCCTCGACGTCTTCATTTTTCTTTGAAAAGGAGACTCCAATTCTTTTCTACAGGATTGGCATAGATTTTTGGCATTTTCTCGGAACTCCACTCAAACACTCTGTCATCCAGTCTGCAACAATTGTGTAATTTCCCTTTTCTTTCTTTTTTGTCCTCTTACCTGTGGTCATTCTTTCTTCTAAATGGATTTTAAAGCACTGCCCAGTAAAGTATCTTGTATCACGCTTTGGCAATAGTTTAATAGTTCAAATAAAATTTACATTTTACCCTAGATTTACAAACACTTAATACTTAGTACACGCTTTTAACATTAATTTTAGTAATATACAAAATAAAAGAATTTGAAACTAAAATTTCAATTTCCTTTGGATATTCAACTTTATGCACTAACAAAGAACGCTAGTTATTAACTACCCTATCTCTTCAACCTACTCCAATAAGACAAGACATCTGACTTTGGGGCTGAATCAGAATTCACACTGAGCTTTTGAACACAATGAACATGGCGCGTTTACAAAATACCATCTTGACACCTCTACAATCTTGCCCAAAATGTATCTATAATATATAGTTTTTATTCATGTTCTTGCTTTGGTTATTACCTAATGGGAACAGTATTATCTAGATGGTCTTGGTAAACAAAATTTTTATCTACATTTTTCATTCCTATTCTTCTTTTGCAATCATGGATCGATCATTACTTTAATGACTACACTAAAATTACTTACAAGCAATTTTAATTTTTTTTAATAGCAGGGTTACACATTCACATAATTGATAACTGGATTTTAATTATAGTTACATTTTTAAAAATGATGAGTATGCAGACATCAAGGATGAAAAATTTCCTTAGATTTATTATATATTACCAAAGTTAAAAATACGAAAAATTCCTTAGAACAAAAAGATTTTCCTGCCTAAATTTTTTTCCATTAAGTATTTCAAAAGAATAAAATAAGAACAGGACCTGAAAAATATAAGATTCTACTAGAATTGCAAGCATATGACCTTACATTTATAGAGTCGCTCTTCAACATGCCACCGACCATACACGCCATTCTAGGGCAAGGAGGGGGTACGGGAATTATTGAAATTGAACCTATTTCCAATTTAAATGAGTATACGGTTCTTTGCTTGCAGATTTTGGGGTGGGATTGTTCATCGAGTCTGTAGTCGTTGCAACCAACCGCCCCCCCCCAACCCCCCACTCTCACAGGGAAAATTCAACAATGAAAGAACCTTCCAACCAGTGACAACAGAATAAATTAAGTATGATATTTTGGCTCTCCCGGCACATAGGGATGACCAACTATTCTTCAGTTTAAGTGGGACTATAATTTGTTGCTGGGTATTGGGGTGCTAATTTACATTGTTTGTACGTCATACGCGCTCCTAGCTCATACCCCCGCACCTTCCCCTTGGAAAAAAAAAAATATCCAAAAAGAAAAGGACCCTGACGAACAGTGTAAATAAATAAAGATTAAATTAATTGGCACATACTGATTGAAATCAGCTACTTGAAATGTACACTAGCTAATCAATCTGAATCCATTTTCACCCTTAAATACTATAATTTTTTCTTAAGTGCGTAAAACTCATGCTATCTCCGTATATTAAAAAAACTGAGTATCTTTCTCACTATCTTTCTTTCTAACTATCTTTCTTTCTAACTATCTTTCTATCTTTCTATGTCACGCTTCTTTCTCCTGAACGCCAATGAACTGAAAGTCGAACCAGGTACCGATAGATAGGTAATTTTTCAAGCTTCTTTAGTTTCAATTGATATAATTATACGATTTTAATTAGCGAAGATATCAATTAATAAGTAGTCAAGTTTAAAGCGATTAAGCCTAATAAATGATTAAATATGAAATCCATTCTTGCAAACCGTCGTTGCTATGAAACGGTGATAACAATGATAATGAGAATTTTGAATGAAGGCTTAACTAAATCAAACACGAAACTCATAAGCGGACCACTTACGTAGAATTTTTATCGCTAGCTACTGGAATATTTTGAAACATTTATTTGTTGAAGAGCATCTACTTATACTGTAGAATTTTTATCGCTAGCTACTGGTAATATTTTGAAACATTTATTTGTTGAAGAGCCATCTACTTATATTAAAAACTGAGTATCTATGTCTGCTTTTTTCCTTTGAGCGAGCTGAACTTACTGAAACTTTCCTCACCATCTTGAAGGCGTGAAGCATCTCAATAATTCGAATGATTTTTTTTATATAGGAAAAAAGTAAAGGCGTGAAGCGCCTGTAAGCGAGCCGCCTTGGCGGGGAGTAGTTTCTTTAAATTTTTTTCTCACTACTTTCAGGGCACGAAGTGCCCGTGCAACGCCGGGCCACGTGCGTGGTATGTCTTGAAATCGAATGAACATTAAATTATATCAAATAATATAACTTCAGAATGAGGTAAAAGTTAGAGAGGGGGGACGTTATGCATCAACATGCCGCAGGAAGCTAATCTAGCTGCCCTGGCAGCTAGTCTACTTATATTAAAAACTGAGTATCTTTCTCACTATCTTTCTAACTATCTTTCTTTCTATCTATCTTTCTATGTCACGCTTCTTTCTCCTGAACGCCAATGAACTGAAAGTCGAACCAGGTACCGATAGATAGGTAATTTTTCAAGCTTCATTAGTTTCAATTGATATAATTATACGATTTTAATTAGCGAAGATATCAATTAATAAGTAGTCAAGTTTAAAGCGATTAAGCCTAATAAATGATTAAATTTCCAAGACATTTCTTACCGTTGCCATTTTGAATAAAAACGTTAATTAAATTATTGAACTGCTTAAAATTCCAAGATATTTATTTCTTACCGTTGCCATTTTGAATTAAAACGTTAATTAAATTATTGAACTATTTAAAATTCCAAGATATTTATTTCTTTCCGTTGCGATTTTAAATTAAAACGTTAATTAAATTGAACTTTTTAAAATGAAAGAGTGTTATTTTTTTCCATTGTCATTTGGAATACGTGTTATAACAAAGTTCTAACAATTGTTTTTATTCTAATTATTAATGACATATTTTTTCTCTGGTACCATTTTGAAAATGTGTTTTTAAATAAAATTGCAATTGCTGTTTTTAGAAGGGGCTTTTTTTGGCTGCGATCCAAATATTAAAAGAACTTTTTCGTTTAGAATTTTGCAATTAATTTTACAGGAAGAAAGCGGTTTGTAAATAATTATTTTTGGAAAGGAATTTTATTTGTTATTTAGGGAGAGTGCTAAGCATGCGCTACTTGACATCGTCTTTATTTTTGAGGAAGCATGTGCAAATAATTCGATTGATTCTTTGATGCAGGAAAGCTTTTTAGCGAGCCGCTTTATCGGGGAGTAGTTTATTAAACTTTTCCTTGGTACTTTAAAGGCGAGCCGCCTTGGCGGCGAGTAGTTTTTTGAAACTTTCCTCGCTACTGTAAAGGCGAGCCGCCTTGACGGCGAGTAAACTGTTTAAACTTTCCTCATTACTTTAAAGGCGAGCCGCCTTGGTGGCGAGTAGTTTTCTCAAACTGCCTTCACTACATTACAGCCCGTGCAACGCCGGGCCACGCAGCTAGTATTATGCTAAATTGTGCTGTAGATCTATTACTGCTTTATTCAATGATTTTTTTTCAACATGAACCCATTATAAGCCCATCTTGAAACTTTTACAGCCATTTAAGTAGTATTTTAGCATTTTTATAAAAAAATTTGAAAAAAATTGATGCGGCGCATTTTGAGAAATTTAAATTTTAAATTTTAATTCAAATTTAATTGAAATAAATTCTTTTTAGACCGAATCATGTTGTATATCATTCAAAAGGCCCTTAAAAATGCTGTCAAATGGCACTTGTTTCAGGTCTCTATCTCGATTAGAAAAAATTTTAGGTCATTTTGAAAATTGTGTCTTTCACGTGTTTTGACCCCTTTTTGTTGCTTTTACAGCGCTGTATCTTCAAAACCCCTTCGTATTTTTCAAAAAAAATTTTAGATTTTAACATGTCGATATGAATACTACCTCTGTACCAAATTTCATCAAAATCTGAGGGGGTGAGGTCTGAGCCCTGTGTTGAGTTGACACGGAATGACCCGAACTCTAAAATTATTTTTTCAATGCATAGCATAGTAATGAAATGAAAACATTCACGTTCATGATCTTAATAACTCATAAACATTCTACCGTCTGCTTTATCGCGCTATTGTATTGTTACTCCATTATCATTAATTTTCTTTTTTGCGCCAGCATCATAAAAGCATTCCTTAATGTGAATGTTCCCTTCATTTTACTCAGCTCTTTTGTGCCTTTCCATCTTTTTACCCTCCATTCCTACCCTTATTTCCTTTTATTACAAACAGTGCTCATAAGGCATTTCAGTGTAATTAATCTTAACGCGATCATATCGATAAAATGGAAGTAATAATAAATGTCAAAATTCGTTTTATGAGGAAATACATTTTTTCTTGTGGATACAGATGTCGAATTTACAAAATACTTGTTCGATACTTATTGATTGTTTCTGTTAGTTTTAATGGCGCAGGAGCCTAAATTGGCTGTATTGCGCCAAGCAATAGTGTGGCGCAATAGTTTTACAAGACAGTAACAATAGTTTTACAAAAGGGAAAACTTGCCAAAACAGTAAAATTTCTGGAACTAAAAAGGACATAAAACTTTTAGAGTTTAGAACAATTGCCGAAATAAACTCAAGAACAAAGTTTTAAATTTTGAAAAGTAATCAAAAGAAACAATTTAAAAACGATTTCGAATAACAGAAAAGATATATCTAACGAAACAAAGACAAGATGATAAAAACGTCAACATGACCAGTAGATTGTTCAAAGATTAATTGAAACTGATTAAAAAATTTAAAAGGAATTAATCGAAAATTGGACAATCGGCAAAAGACATGCAAAACTAATTGACATTACATGAGATGTATACAGGACCTGGATCGCGGGAAAAGAGATGCTTAACAGATACCTAGTTCTAGATTAGTTTCTTGAAGATATATTGATAGGTACATATATATTGATACATAGATAAATATATTACGTAGAATCCTTATAATATTATTTTCGGTTTTCGATGCAGTTATTAATTGAAAAAGAGAAAAAAATCATTCTGTAATTTTTTTAGTTCCTAAAACAAAGCTTTTTTCCATGCACAAATTAGACTGACAAAGTTAAATTAAGCAAATATTTTCACAACTTTAAAAAAGAGCTCAGAATTTCTGGTGATTGGTGACTTTAACATAGTGACTTTCTTACTCCCTTTGGCATTTCAAAACAAATCTGCAATATAAATCTAAAATATAAATAAGGATGTTTGCTTTGGGAAACCTCTACGTACATTTCCAAGTAGGGTAACAAAGAAAAAATCATCAAAGAACAATAGCCAATTTTAAACTGCATAAAAGGGAAAATCAAAGCTAGAAAAATGCATTGTATTCATGAAATAGATAGAGGTGTTTCGAGGAACCATATTTTTGTTTCACATTAAACTTTACACCGTAAAAACAAACCTTTTTTTGAACACTTTTATGAAGGAAAAAAAAAACAAGCTCCGGAGATTTCAAACAGAATTATTTTTCATCTTATATCTATCGACATTTCAAAATAAATAGTCCTAAATAAAGAGAGATATGAAAATATCCTTCATATGGATATAACACGTTATTTGAAAGTAATGTTGGAGTGGTTTCTTTAATGGCAGTACCACCCAAAAATTGGGGGGTATTATTTAGTAGCAGTAGAACCAATAATGACTTTCTTGTACGTCATTGTTAGATGGATTTTCGTAACCTCTTCCCAACAAAAGTGGGTTGAAAATTTACTGTGCAAAAAATCAAGTTTCGATTCAAGCTTTTGATAGGAAATAAAACTGTTTTCAGTTTATCAGAACTTGCATCGTGTATTACAGAAGGCCATATATTGCAACCCAACCAAATACTTTAAAAAACCAGAAAGATTGATAGTAAATAACATTTACTAGCTTTGGGACAATATATATCGTCGGCACCATGCTAAACTAACGAATGTGAAAAATCGCGTTTATCAAGTTTGTTTTTCAAGTTCAAATTTTACAAATAATTATAATTAAAATGATACCTTCGAACGTTAGTTTTACACTTAAAGGTATCTATAAAAGTTTAAAAACTGAAAATAACCAAACACTTTAGGTGGGAATAAGTTATTATGCAGTGTTTTGGCTCTCGTGAAAAGTATCAATTTTCACATTCGTTAGTTTAGCATGGTGGCGACGATATGCTAAATATGCATTTTTCTGTGATTAAAAAATAGTACCTGATGACCGAGCAACGCTCGGTCAAAATAAAAGAGGTTTGTAAAATCGTGTTTTTTCGTCAAGTACGTATTTAGATGAACTTGAAAAGCATTTTTAAGCCCTTGGTTGCAATTATGCGTTTAAAACAGCCGTAACATATTTTAAAAAACGCAACCTTATTTGGACAAGATATCATCATCACAATCTTATTTAAACGATTCGCACAGTAAAATTAGAGCCGCTATATAGACAGGCCGACGCATCAAGCTTAAGTTCAACCACTTTGGATCCAACTCATTTGCTTTTACTTCCAATTTTTCATTGTTGCGGAGTTAAGGTTACCAGAAAAAAGTTTTGTCACATTACTAATCTTTGCTAAAAACGCTTGGTTTTGGACCTTGCGGGAAAAAAAAGACTGCACTTCGTACTTTTCACACTTCTTTATGTATCCCCTTTTAACAATTTAATTAATTATGATTTTCTTCATTTTTAAATTTTTTAATCTTCTGACTAATGCCAGCTCGTCATTGGTTTACAAGTAAGCTCATGCTCATTTCACCCAATAACAGACCTCCGAGGTAAATGGCCACACCCTAGGTACTCGGAAGGTTCGCCGTATTTTAGATTTCGTTCACTAATCTTTGCTAAATACAGGTGCCGCTAATAAGTGTTCCCATTGAAAAATTACCAAAACGCGATACCTTGCCAGAAAAAACAAACACTCAAGCACGCGCTAGATACAAAGTGGTCAAACTTAATCTTGATGTGTCGGCTCGTCTATATAGGAGAGCCTTACGACAAAATACACCACAATAACTTTATTTTGATCAATCTCTTTAACATTTCAAAAACAATAACAATTCTAATATTGCCAAAACTCATTTGCCAAGTACCTTAAAAATTTAAATTTACGCTGATGTGATTAAATATAAAACCCATTGTTATTATAAAACGTGGTTGCTATGAAACAGTAACAATAATGGTAATCATAAAGAAAATGGCGTAAGAAAGTTTCTCAAATGTTTAATGAAGGCACGAAAAACGGGGTTTTTTGTGAAAACTCGCGTTTTTACAAAAAGAACGCCGACGTAGATGAACTCAGAAACCAAAACTTTATCTAAATACAAAATTTTATCAAAATTGTTAGAGCCGTTTTCGAGATCCGAAATATATATATACAAGAATTGCTCGTTTAAAGATATTAGATAGTTAGATAGATAAATCGATAGATGCTTTGAAATTTGTACTCTGCGACACAATCGAGCATGCGGAATCTTCTTATATAAACTTCAATCTTAAGAACTTAAGGAACTAAGAAGTTATTCCATTTTATACAAACATAGTACAAACAAATACAAAATGTACCTGTGCAAGATAAAAGTAAACGTAAACTGATAATAATGTGTTCAGGAGATGAGGCAATAATTCATGGATGTAGAAGAGAAATGTATAAAGCTAATAGAAGAAATAATTATAAAAATCAAATGTTATAAAACGTTTTATCTTACTGGCATTAATATTAACATGGAGTAGAAATAATTTTCTCTTAAAGCTTTATTCTACAATTTCTGAAGTATTAAAATAGTACTGAACGAAATAGATAGCACATGTTCTATTCATGTTAACAAATGCATTTATTGAAATACTTTCAACATTTATTGAAATAAAAGGAACTAAACTATAAATAAGCTTTTATACTTGGAATTAAATTTACGACATCTCTAACTCACATAATGCTTTAAAAATGGAGTTTCGTAAGTCATTTTTAAAAGTGAATATTAGTTGCATCAAAACTCTTTATTTGTGAAAGAAGTTTTAAACTACAACTAAAATATTTCTTTGACGTCATAGCTCCGAACTACGTCACAGCTTCCCGAAGTTAATCACGCCACAGATCAAAAAAGACACGAACATATGTTACTTCAAAATATATTCTGTAAAGAATTTTTCATATTTATCCGAGCTTATCACAGGAAGATTTCTTTTCTTTTTAGAATATTCTCGAGTTTCCAAAAATAATAAATATGAATACTGCCTTATTACCGTGAATATACTTTTAATTAGCTTTAAATATACGTTTTTTCCTTTTTGCTGCGTTAAGAAGAAGTTAGTCATAAATATAAATGAGATTTTCAAAAAACAATGTTCGAAACAAGTTTTGATTTTTGCAATATACGAATATTTAGCAAAAATTGAGTACTTTATGTATTGCAAAAACCATGTGATTTATTTCATTGTGGTTCTTATAAAGGTAAATTACACATTTTTTTGCAAAATATCTCTTAGAAGTATGTCTTAATTCTTAAGAAATCTGTTGGAAATGACAAGAAATTGCCGTTAAACCCTTTTTATTAAGTTATTGTCTATAACTCGTTTAACAACAGGTAATTAAAATTTCTATTTCGTATATTTGAAGGGCATGCTTTAAACCAACCATCTATGACTTCATTTGTTTTCACTAGAGTGTTCTACAAGCTTGTTTTTCACAAAACAGAGCGAGTGGTCTGATATAGGTTCTGCAATGCTGACATTATATTCTTATTTTTCGGCCTTATAGCTATTCCAAGGGTGACAGCAGACATATCTTGTCTGTGGAAGTAAGATGGCTATCCGATTCACCACTAGCCACAAGGGATTTTTTAAAAAAAAAATTTCCATTCTAAAGGGGGGGGGGGAATGACTCGTAATGACTACAAGGCTAAAATACAAGAGTGTGATGTCAGCATTACTTGATCTATTGTAGATACAATTACCTTATTGCTTTGTTTTCAACAACTTGCTATTTTAAACACTATGATTTTTTTAAGAAATCATTTTAAAGAAGAAATTTTTTTCTTTAAACTCTCCTGCCCCTTTCCAAAAGTCAAGTATGAAAAAAATAAAACAATTAGCTATTCGTAGTTAAAAGTCTTAAAATATGGTATAAAAAAAGATATGATGAGCAAAAAAGTGAGGGGTTTAGGAGAAAGTGTTAAGGAATTTGGTGCGTGGAAGATGAGAAATTAGTACAGGCTTTCGAAGATCGTTTCGACATAATTGGCTCTGGAGAATAGAGGTAAGACGCATGTCTTCCTTTTTATATATTTGGTGACTTTCTGATAAGCCAACTTCTGAGTCGGTTCAGAGTTGCGGAGTTGAGAGAACATTTGAACAGTTGTATAGGCTACAGAGGTTGTTTTGTAACTTCAATTTGGTTTAAAGGAAACTTTGAAGAAATGTGATACTCAATGTCATTGGCATTTTTTTTCGACAGTATTAATAGTATAGCGTAGAGTGAAAATCTTTATCTGCATAAGTATTGATGTCAAAAGTTTTATTCAAATATAATAGACCCTTAAGTACGTTTCAGATCAGATAATAAACAAAATAACCGCTCGTTGTTTTATCCTGCCAGCCATTTGTCATCTTACCCTGTTCGGCAGTTCGTTTTTCAGGTTGATTTTCTGTACCGAAGTCTATCGTCAACAGCCTACACATCCGACACCACACATTTTTTTCATTGCAACTTGTACTTTTACAAAAAATTAATAGAAGAAAAATAATACTTACTCTCGTAGAATAATTCTTTATATTGTAAAGCCAAAAAAGTACATTCAAAAGCGCTATCTTGCCGATTATTCCACCCAAAGCAGTTGATTTCGACCTCATTTGCAGTGAACTCCGCTAAACATCACCTCATAATTAAAAAGTACTTTGACAAATGTTCATTTCAGTGAAAGATTTACATGAATGCTGAACTCGCCATCTTTCCGATTCGTCATTTTGCCCTCATTTACTCCATATGTTTAATTAATATTTATATTTTCAATTCATATGATTCCAAAGGACTAAAATGCTTCTTGCGGAAAAAAAATTAACTAAATGCGTATCCCTTTCAGCTTGAAATATTGTGGTCCTTTTCAAAAATTCTAATATGAGGTTAAAAATGCTTTTTCGAAATTGAAGAGCTTGTCTCTCGACTGGTTTCTAAAATAAACTTTTTTAATCGTGCGTTTTTAGGTTCAATTCATGCATTACGCTTTGAATTCGAGCAGTCACAAACAATTTTGCACTCTATTAAAACAGACAGATACCCGGACGTTTTTCAAAAGTGGTCAAAATGGGTCCAGAACCCCTCAAAAAGGGTCAATCTTTCAAAAATTAGACACGATCGATAATTCAGTACATTCTGTTTGGATATTTTAGGTATAGAAAGAAAATATTTTTGTTGCTTAGGTAAAAAAAAAACTTTAAATCAAAGTTTAAAAAGGCAGATTACTTTATCGCTCCTTTTCTTTCCTACCAGTATTCGGACAACTTCTCTCTCAAGCATTAGCCACGAATGTCCAGGTAAAAACTCATAAAAGAAAAAAAATTCAATCTTTAGCTCACGCAAAACTATCATAAAAACTCAGTGAAAGCACTGCTACTTGTAAGATTTTTCAAAGGTAAACATCTGAGCAAAAAACAAAATATGGGACATTCTGTTTCCTTGAACTTAATAGCATTATTTGGTTCCACTATGTTTCCTACACAAAGATTCAATTTCTATTTTAAGTTTAAATACTAAAATAGACAACAGAAAGCCAAAAATAATTATAAAATAGGGAAACATAACTAAGTTTTAAATGTGAGCATATAGTTAAGATATTTGAAAGGCAGAAAGCAAAGTTTAATAACACGTAAAATTATCGATTGATCAAAAAGGGAATAGATTACTTCCGACTGTATGATTCTTTTTCCACATTGTATTTTCACCAAGGTTTTAAAAATCCGGGTTTTTTTTTTTTTTTTTTTTTTTTGAAAAAGCAAAGTCCACCTGGGTTTTTGATGAAAATTCCAGGTTTTTTCGTTTTTCGGATGAAAAACCCAGACTTTTTTGGGGTTTTCAAGGCTAAGTATTAACTTCTAAGTATATATAAAAAAAACAAATAGTGTGCAATACTGTGGGGTTTGTTTTAGTTCTAATACCTAATAAGTTGTCAGGAAAGGAAGATGGAAATTTCTAAAATAGATAAACACTTTACCGAAATAGTGAGTTTTTTGAAGTGGGCCCACCCGAAATACCCGGGATGGTTTTTTCTGGGCCAGCTTCGGAGAACCCTGATTTTCATAGTAAGCTGATGTTCTGCATAAGTTGCTCAGCGGGATGAAAATCAGGAATGGAAGAATGGGGCAATCGCATAGAGGCTCAGATGGCCGAGGCTAATTTAGTAGCAAGGTAGTGACGATAAAATTTGACGGAAACAGATTGCAAGCCAGATTTGGAATGTTTTAATTATAGTATAAATATATTTTATACACAAAATTATTCTTATTGTTGTATAATTGCAAAATATTTTTTCTTTCCAAAACTATGATATTTCTGATTGGGGCCTTGCAGTATAGGAGCACAGAATTTCTTCTTTTGACCTTCGTAATTGGTGCTGAATTGTTTTAAATGGCAGTAGTACCCTCCTCTGATCGGCGTGCATAATGCAGAAAAATAACTAGCCATAAAAGAACAAAAAACTTAGTTGAACACCATTTATGTCGTAACAAAAATGAATTCCGCGCCATGTTCTAGAAGATGTTTAGCGGCAAAATACTTCCATATCCAAGGTACTCAGTCAAAAATCTACCAGAACATGGTGCAAAATTCATCTGTCTTTTGACATGGATGGCGTTTTGTCGTTTTTTATGACTCTTCAAGCTAAAAGTGTATAAAAAACATTCAGACATAACCAACATATTGTTGTAAAAAAGAGGGGAAGTGTACGCCAGCTACCATTGTATCAAGAAGTTTATTCCCCCCTTACCTTTTTTTTCCTATCACTAAGAAGGAAAAAATAAATTGCCTACCCTTCCACCCTTTGGAAGATTTTTTTTTAATGCTGAAAACATTTTGGCTGAATTCAAACCTGACTTGACCATTCACTTCATCTTTGTAAACTTATGTTCAAAAAATCAGTTTCAGAAAGCTATAATATCATCGCGAATAAAGAGCAAAGTTTTTGTGTTTGTAATGAAAAATCAAAGCCCTGGAAAATGTTCCTACTATTAATCAAATTCGCAGACGATCAATTACACACATTCGAAGAAAATTCTAAGCAAGGATCATTCTTCACAGCCGAAATCGTTATCTGTCAGAGGTCCAGACGTATGCAATCGAAAGAATTTCAACAAAACTGAAAAGAATTCGTCAAAACCAATCCTGTAACTTCTATCTGCAAAAACGTCTCTTTATTGGTAGAAGCCATCAATTCTCTAGCCTGGGTGATAAAAAGTTGCCCTCTTGGAATCATTAATGTGATTGTAAATTTCGCTGTATCACACAACATCAGTTCATTGGTGAATCCATGTGCTGAAAGTATTCTTTGCGAAGTAACCAAAAGTAAAAATACAAGAGTTTTTTGACAGGGATCTATCCATCCAGGGAGTATTGGTTTCCATTTTTAAATTTACTCAAAAAAAAAAAAAACTTCCTCTACTGTATTCTAGACTAACCAAAAATATGCAAAGAAAAAATATTAACGCATTGTAAAAATAAATTTTGCGTTTTTTGTTTTAAATTCATTCCAGAAAATATATAATATTTGAATTCAGATTTCTATATGTGTGACCGACAGGATAAGTGTGTATGTGTAATGCTACGATAATGAAGAGTATCATAAAATCAAATCTCATTCTTAAAAAAAATAATTTAAAAAAACAACACTTTATTATCATGAACAAACAAGCACTTGTTCAACCATAACTCCTATCCATTTACTTAATTTACGAAACACTCAAATTTTTCCGTAAAAATTAAGATCACATTTTTAACCAATATTTTATCACTTCAATTTATCGAACAAACTCCCGATTAATATTTTGTTGCTGCCAGGAGAAGTTGAAGAACGTTTCTTGCTTAGGGTTTAAATTAATTACTTAAGGGGGCCACGGTGGCCTAGAGGTAAAGCATTCTCCTCGTTAGCAAGTGGTCGTGGGTTCGAGTCCCGCCCTGCCTATAGTTGTTATTTCAACCTCTCTGAGCCGCAAATCTGTCCTGTGTTTGTCAGGAGGCAAGGCGCATAGTACGCAGTCCTCATGTATGTGGAAGCTCATGGCTTCCGCATAAAAAAAATTACTTAAAAAGTGAACTTTTAACTGCGCCCTCTATTAGCGGCGCACAGTCAACTTTTTTATTACGCACATTTCACATGGGGTAGGTCGTAACGGGTAGGTCAACCACTGAATGAAGAGCAATTCATTTTCCAAAACTCATACCGCAGTTAAGTACACTGCAAAACATAAAGTATTGTTTTTGCAGTATAATACTGGTAGCAGAAGTTTCAGTTTAAAAGTATAAAATGAACAGCAATAAAATGTAAAATTGACAATTTTACAATTTATTACTGTAAAACAGCAAGTTTACATATTATTACCAGAATTTTACAGTTTATTACCACAATATTACAGTTTATTACCACAAAATTAGCTGTATTATACTGTAAAAACAACAGTATAATACTAGCAGCAGAGGTTCCAATTTAAACCTGTGAACTGCACAGTAATAAACTGTAAAATTAAGCAATTTTGCAGTCTATTATTGTAAAATTAGCAGTTTTTACAGTTTGTTACTATACAATTAGCTGTATTAAACTGTAAAAACAACATCTATTTTTACAGTGTATTCTAGAATTTGACACATGACAGAAAAACATTTAATACGTATAGGTAATTATTTTAAAATATTGATAAAATCTGTATGGCTCTGAGTCTGTCTTTATCTGGTGTTAAAACGAAGAAAAAAAAGTGACATAAAAATAATTTTGACTCCTTACATGTAAGAAACGATTCCGAGCTGTTCATTCTCAACTCGGTGCACAACCGTATGTAAGGGAGAGTGCAAATATAAATACGTTTTGTAAAAAATCTAAGCTCAATGTTTTACGATTCGTTTGATTTTAAACAAAAAGTTTAAACATTTTTTCTCATGTATTCAGCCGTTTAAGTCAAATTTAAAAAAATAAAGACTGAAAGTTATTTTCCTTGTAGTAAAATCTTACTTCAGCACTTTTGCAAGTTGTTTTCATAATGCACTCACATAACATTTTATGCAAAGGAAGAATGGAAACAACGTCATTGTGCAGTTAACATTGTATCTTATCAGTATTTTTGTGTTTTCTCCAATCTTGATCGATTTCCATATCTTGAAATATATGCATGCATAAACTTCGAGTTTCATATTGTAAACACATCTAGTAAAAATATATTCTTGTATGTACAAATGTAAGGAAACGTGGGACAAAGTGAAACTGTTAAGATCACTTCTAAATGAACAAACTAGAAATTTGTAGAGAAAAATACAACGTTAAGGAAGCACCACAAAGGTATTTGTAAACTTTGTAAACTTTAAACTAGAAATTTATTTGAAAAATACAGTATATAGCAGTATGAAAGAAACAACAATGTATTATATCGTAAAATTTGCTTTTAAATATTATTTTTCATTTTTGGCAGTTTTTTTTTCCTCTAAAAAAACTTTGTACAACTCATAAAATGGGGTGAACCGGAACACTTTTCAGCTTTGATTGCAAAAAAAGCAGTTAAAAGATTATTTTTTAATTTGATTTTCTGAGTAAAAACTTCGGTCTTGCTTTACTTTTGATATTTCAAGCAAAGACAAAACATTTTGAGCAGTTATTATTAAAATATATAGGACATTATGGGTGTTCCGAATCACCCCGCTGATAGGGGTCAATCTGAACACATTTTTTTTTCCATTTAACCTGTAATAGGTCTCACAAACATGAGTAATGTTGATGGGGGAGAATAAGAACAGATAATTACTGTCAAATAAAAGTATAATTTCAATATCAGTAAACGTTTATAATTTGTCAAAAATCAAAATAATTTTTAACTTATGAAAAATGAAAAGTAATTTTAAGAAATGCTTTTGAATTGAAATACAAAGATTTAACATGAATGGAAGTCACTCATGTCGTCCACAAATATGCACTTGTTCTAAAAATTAGCAATTATAACTTGGCTTACGTTTTTTCATAACATCTTCTGGGATAAACTCTGCCTTTTCTTTAGTTTCTTGAAATCTCTGCGTTTCGGGGATTGTCCTGTAAGATTTTAACGCTTATTCATGACTGTCTGCGTACTGGCCTTTTGCTATATGAAGTCTATGTGACTTTCCCCCGCGTATTTTACATGAAAAGAAGTCTCCTGGAGAAAAAATCTTTTGAAATCTGCAACTTTTTGTCATTCTAAGATCTAGTTGTTCACGAGAAGGGATAAACAGTTAGAAATCCTTGTCCTTGTCCTTATAAGAAGAATTGGGGTTAGAATCTTGATTTTTCAAACAGTTTCCTTCAAATAAGTTTGAATTAGAACAACAGAACAAAGTGTTCCGATTCACCCCGCAATTTTTTTCCTATGTCATTTTTCAGAATTCTTCATATTTATGACACAATTTATAAAAAACGTAAATTCTAATGTGGTATTCTGTTGGTCAGACACATGTATAATTGAAACACACCACTCTTAGATTTAAAATATAAGAAGGTTTGTTCTTGCATATGAAGTTTTGCAGTGTATGAAAATGTGATGTTTTCTAGCCTTCTACGTGCAGCAATCCTTAGAAGCCAGTTAGCGTTTCCAGATTGACAAAAGTAATTTTTTTCCTACTTCCTGTGATCTTGCCTTTAAAAAAAAATTAATGGCGAAAAATACCCAATAGTATATTTATGAAGAATTTCTTTGTACGGTCGGGAAGTTTTGTTCCTATTGACCCCGCTGTTCCTATACACCCCATTTTACGGTATCTAAGAAATTTTCTGTATATTACTTGGTTGCTTCCAACTTTGTACTTCCTTTTTTATCGCACTTTACAGCACCAAATCAACTAAGCAATATAACAAACACAGCTTGACATTTTCATTACTGAGAATTTGTTAAGAGTAAATTTTAATATAAAAGAAACATTTTTATAGAAAATTTTTGAACCTAGCATGTTTTTATTGGTTTTCCGTTTTTTCTATCTATAGTAAAAAAATACATCTCTGAACGTTTTTATGCCTAAGACCCATGTTAATATAGATAAAAAGCTGTTTTCAAATATTTTTCCAAAAGACAAAAGTCAAAAATCCATTTTTCGCACTTTAATTTTAAATATGTGGTTTCATCTTCTCCGTTTTCCCGGGGGAGTATGTCACGAAAACTTTCTGGAAAGATCATTGCTTTTTTCATTTTATTTTCTTGTTACGTTATAAACAAAACAGTTTTCAATACAATCCATCCTTTTTTTCTTAAAGAATACTGTCTTAAAATCTTGAGCTTTGTCAATACCGAAATGCGATTCTATGGAAGAAATAAAAGAACCTCGCTTTTTTCTAACATGTTTCTATGTGTGTTTATCACCACACTTAGTTAAAACCTTGAATTGTCGCGGATAGAAAATTTTTAGAACCTTTCGAAAGATTTTTTATTCGCCTTATAAAAATGCAGATTTTTTTTCTGGTGTCTCACTATTATAACCATTTAAAAATATTTGTACTACATTTCAATTTTTTATGTTTCGGATTCTCTTATGAAAATAAATCCTTTTAGTACGTAAAAAAACTATAACGTTCCCTAAATGGAAAAGCAACATCATATTTAATAAATGTATGAAGTTCTTTGAACATAAAAGCGAATTTGTCACCAACTTCGTGATGTTATACCCAAATGCCCAATCGGTGACAAATTCGGAATAAAAATATACAAGGCCTGTCTAAAAAGTTAGGTGAATGGTCTCATAAGTGATTGTACAAAGTTTTATAGAAGTAGACACATGCCTATGTAGACACGCACATAATTTAGCATTTAGATACATAATTCAACAGACTCGTGTTCTAAATTAAAAGATAAAACAAATATTAATAAAGTAGGGCGAAGTGAAATGGCAAAATCTTTTCACAATTTGCAGCACCACCTATCTACCAATACTTTAACACTCCCTATACATACAGTCTATTCCTGTCAACAAATAGATAGATCTAAAGATCAACAAAAAAATTATACAATTCCTTTTCAAAAGTTGATATATTTATTGTAATGTTCGTGTTTTTTCAATTGTGTTTTTTATTATGACGCATTTATAAAATTTTTGCAATTGTCATTTTTAGTATTAATTGAGATCTACTGGTATCCAGTACAATACTTATTTCGTTTATATTAAGCGAATTTGGATTTTAAATGCTCAATGTAATTTGTCAAGTGCACGCGGGGCAAAGTGGATGGGGCAAAGTGAAATCGTTCATTTCGTTTACTTATGCATTAATTTTTTAAATCACCCCTTCCCCGTATGTATTTCTTTATTTATTACTTAATTTACATTCTTTTATCTATCAATTCACTTATTTATTCATTCTTTCACTACTTTTTTTTATTCGTTCTCTATTTTATTCACTCATTTCTCTTTCTCTTAAATACATGAGTTCATTAATTTGTTTATTTATTTATTCGTTTATTTTTCATTAATAAGCATTTTATTCGTTTGTTTACACGTCCATTTGATGAAAATTTCTGTTAATCATAAAATAGAAAATTTTTCATGGTAAAAATATTGCATTTTTCACTTTACCCCATGGTTTTTTAAGATGGAAAATTTCTTCCTTTTTATTGAAAGTGCAAAATAACTGCCAAAAATAAAAAATAATATTTCAACACAAGTTGTCACACAACATATATTATTCTATCATTATGCACAATAATTTTCAAAACAAATTTCAAATGTGTTCATTTTGAAATAGGTCAGCTATCTTAACTATTTCACTTTGCCTCACATTCCCCCTACTGCTCTATGTTTCTATGATATCAAATAGTTTTATATATTACTACACGCTATCAGCTATTAAATTGCGTCTTTTTACACTATTTGTTTTTTACAAAGTTCCATATCTTACTGTGACTGCTTAAACAACTTTGGCGATGGCTTAAATAATATTAGAATCCCTATATATATAACTTTCCACAGTAACTGTTACAGTAGTGACTACGGGGTTTTATATGCAATTGCTTAATTGCTGCGGATATTTTGGAAATCGTTAACTACTTGCAAATTATTGAAAACAAATTTGCTGCTCTTGCATCGTCCTTTTTTCAATATCATCTGAAGTAACAGTTGTGACTGTACATGGGTGACGAAAAAGTGAAACATTTCGTTCTAAATTCAAATAAACTTTACTTTTCTGTCAACAAAAAATAAAACATTTCGTTCTAAATTAAAATAAGCTTTACTTTTCTTTCGCCGTAAAATGAGCAAATATTTTTTTTTTTCAGAGGACTGCCTAATCAAAATTAAATTGAGAAAAAATGTAATAAAACTTAAGTAAAAACTCTTTGGAATTAGGTCATGTTTCAAAAATCTTGAGGTGTACTTACTAAAAACACACAATTATTCATAAAAATACTTTTTACTCACGCTTATTTAAATTTTACAGCAAATTACTTTACTTAATGAATATTTTAACGGGAAGTTTTATATATGACATTTAAACACACTGACCAAGCAAGATTAAAACTTACGTCAGAAACAGTGATTTGACTTTCTGATTTTCTAAGTTTTTAAAGAGCCAGTTCAATTTGCACAATTACTTAATTTCATTCTTTAATGAGATTTATTTGCAGCAAATGGAACAAAAAATATATAAATTTTGTACTAATAAAAGCCTTGCCCATTTGTCACTAACATTTCTCTGACAATAGTTATTGCCTCCTTACGGTGCTTGAAGGATATTTTTCGTGATCGGAAAAGTACATATCATAAAAGTAGATTTTATATCGTAATTTACTGTAAGATTGTTATAGTTAAATTTCTGAACATTATCTTCAAAAATATTTTTCACGTAACGTTTGGGATTTTAGAAAATACAGACATTATTCTTATCGAAGAAGTCCTTAAAAATTTGCAATCCGTATATTGAAGAAATGACTCCGACACTTTTGAAGCAAAAGTTATTATTTATTTCCTTTTTATGACATTTTATCGATCACTTAGAAGTATATTTATATGCATATGGGCATAAGCAATATTCAAAAATACTTCTTGAAATTGGTTATTGTGTTTTAGTTATATTGTCGTTTAACTTATATTAGAACCCTTTTCGATATTTCGTTTTATGTTATGCAACACTACCTTTAAAACATAAAAGTCGAACATTTGATTTATAAAGATGGTATTTGGTTCTGCTCTAGTGAATTTTACAATGCAATATTATAAGACAAGAAGTAAAGGAGGAGACATTGCTACATTTAAATAATGGAATAAAGTAGTGAGAAATATAGCTTTTAAAAATAACAAGAATAAAATGCTTCCTCTAACGAAAAAAAACCGATATATGTCTCCAAAAGCTTAATCATTTCCTGGATAAGGACTAGTTTATCCAAAGTTGACGCTCAAGAAGGGGTATTTGGAATCTAATGTATTTGTATATAAATTCACTTCTGGTATTATTTACGTAAAACTTGCTGATGTGCACGGGTTTAAAATCCCACATGCAAATTCCAAGATAAACATATTGCTCATTCCTTTCAAGAGCAACTTGAAAGTTTAAAAATATTTTTGGAAAAAAGTTGAACCGACTTCAGAACTTCAAACAGCATTTGCTCTAAAAAGTAAAAATAATTTTGAACTTTGAACACCATCGCTACTACTTTTAACACTTTCCGGTCTAATCCCGAGCTCAGCTCGGGGTCAAGTTTGAGCTACTGTAGCTCTAAAACTACGGGTTTATTTTTCGTTTCAATCCTTTTTGGATATTATCTTTGGACCTTTTACTTTCTTAAAAAAATATAGATGGCACCACCAATCAGAATTAACTGCATGAGACGCTATAGAATAGAGGCTCATACGAACTTATTGCGAATCATGTGGTATTGCTCTTTGTGCAAATCCGTGTTTTGAAATGTACCACACCAAAGCAAATTTTTCAACATAATGTGTACTTGAAAATTAAATCTTTTTTTAAACATTTGTTCAAGATTTGGGTAAGTTGTTAATTAAATGTGTGCTCATTTTCATGGTCAAAAATAATATTTTCCTATGCGGAACTTTTTTTTCAAGTTCCAAACATGCATTTTTCGACAATTTCTTACTAAATATTAATTTTTGTTTCACTTAAATAGGTCTTTCATCATGAAAGAAAACATTTTGAAGTATTTAATAAAATTAAAATTACCAACATTAACTTTTTCCAAGTATTTTTTAAAAAATCACGAAAAGCGACAAAAAAACCCCAGTCTGGAGGGAGATGCGCGGTCGAAAAGGCTCAGATCTGACAGTGTTAAGTACAAGTTTTGAAGTCGGCAACAGTAGCATATTGGATACATTTATCATGCATTCAAGGTGATGCTGTACTCTATATGTTTTAATGTGCTTAGTGTTAAACCAGATTTTTAGCTTACTGTCTCAGTTTTCAATTAATTTTACTAATTACAGTGTTTATTAACAGCTAAACCAAGCACACAAGGGCATCGGAGAAGAAAAGCAACAAGAATATGATTGCTCTATATTTACCCCGACGTCTATTTGAAAAATATTTTCAATCCATTCAACTCTAGTTTATTTCATAAATATTCATTGAACGCTATTAAAATGTCAAATTCAATTGAAAAAGGGAAAAAGGTTTTTTTTTCATTTAACCTCTCTGAAAGTGTTCGTCAAAATCACGTTTCCAAGAAACCGAGCTAATGTTCTGTCTTTCTTACTTGGAAGCGGCAATTCAGAAGGATATGTACGTGATGCTGGGCTCAGTGGGGAAATGCACAGGTTTCTCGGGAGAAAACGCGTACGGTTTGGATGGAAAAATCAATATTTGCCTTATTGAGAAATGAAACGCTCTGTCTACGCCGTGGTTTTTAACATTTTATTCAAATTATCTCTTATGAATTTGAATTTTTAAAGTGACTCCTAAATGAAATAAAAAACGAAAATGCAAGAAAAATTAGTTTTTCTTATGATAGATAAATGCATAATTCATTCAAATTAAATATGATTTATTTTTTCACCGACTTTGGCGTAGTTTAACCTTAATCGACCTGTTACGAATTAACCTGTTTACGAGTATAATTCCTAAAATTCACATATAAATACTGGGAGTAAGCTTCTTTGAAGACATACAAAGGGTTGTAAATGAGTACATAACTCATTTATGCCCATGTTTTTTTTCAACATTTTTTTTTTTTTTTTTCAATTTTTATCTGCTTAAAACTCTTACTTGGAATGATTTACATACATTTTAGGCTTAAAATAGTTCGCCGTTCCCTTATTTATTAAGTTATTAATCGTCCTGTGTATGGGATATTTTGCAGCTATGTGAGCAACATACGACCTTAGTTGACTTTACTTTTGCAAAAGTAACATTACAGAAGGCATCTCTGATCAATTTTAAGCAAATCATTTTAAAAAACTTACTTTCTGTGGCTACCCATGCTGGAACGTTTCTTGACTGATTTGTCTGAAAATGGTCAATAAATAAACTCTGATGTCCAAATGGTGGCTCTAACTGGTTTTCTCAAGAAGAACTATTTAACTTGTGAAAAACAGCTTTAGTAAAATGATATACCCATTACAGGCTTTTGCATGCAGTACTAACAAGCGTCCCGTTTTTAGACTGATGGGC